>JAEIGD010000174.1:0-129204 GCA_018903425.1 Zaprionus nigranus
ATTATATTGACGACATCATTATTTTTGGAACAAATGAAAAAAAGATCACGACGACGCCGTTCAGAAGATCACAGATATTCTAAAAGTAAATAACGATATTTTTGAATGAGGAAAAATGTATTTGGAAAACACAAGTTAAATTTCTGGGACACATACTATCGGAAAAAGGCATCGGAAATAGACCAGGAAAAGGTGACAACGATTCTCTCATTCAGACACCCCAAAACCAAGAGAAGCAGCGCAGTTTTTGGGACTTTGTTACATATGTTGGAAATTTATCCCCGATGGCCAATCGTACCGATCCGTTAAGACATTTGCTAAAAAAGGAAAGCAAATTTAACTGGAGCGAGACAAACAATAGCTTTTGAGGACCTAAAGCACCATTTGGCGAAAATTCCAGGTTTATCATATTTCGACCCGAATAATAAGACACGCCTTATAGCAGATGCAAGTCCAGTTGCTCTAGGAGCAGTACTATTGCAATTCGACACAGCCGGTGAACCAAAGATCATTTCGTTTGCAAGTCGCAGCCTATCGGATGTAGAAAAACGGTACTCGCAGACCGAAAAGAGAGCTTAGCACTTGTTTGGGCAGTTGAAAAGTTCTATTTTTATTTATTTGGACTGGAATTCGAATTGGTCACTGATCACAAGCCGTTAGAAACCATCTTCAAGCCAACTTCTAAACCTCCGGCTCGAATTGAGCGATGGCTTTTACGCTTTTGCAAGCCTTTAAATTCAAAGTCATCTATAGAGCGGGGAAAGGAAAATATTTCAGATGCCTTGTCCCGACTATGCGATTTTCCATTAACAAATTCTAGCTGGCGCCTTAACCGGAATTTAACCTTTTTCGGGTTGTCGAATACACAGTCCCAACATCATTAACTATTTCAGAAATCGCACAAAGAGCGCAGCAGATGAGAAATCGTGGACGCGATGACTTGTTTGGATTCGAACGTGTGGGATACTGGTACATCAAACAGTTTCTACCCATTTCGTTTTGAGCTTTCAATGCTTGGGAAAATTTTGTTGAGAGGCACACGGTTAATTATTCCTAAAGGACTACGCAAAAAGAGTTCTAGAATTGGCTCATGAAGGAACCCTGGCGAGTCGGCCATGAAGCGACGATTGAGAGTTAAGGTGTGGTGGCCGCATATCGATCGAGATGCTGAAAACTTTGTAAAAACATGCAAAGATTGCTTGCTTGTTTCTCAACCACCACGTCCAGCTCCGATGCAAAGAACAGCTTTTCCAACAGAGCCCATGGAGTTCCATAGCTAGTGATCTACTAGGCCCACTTCCCAACGGAAAATACGTTCTCGTGTTTATCGACTATTTTTCCAGGTACATGGAACTAAAATTCCTACAGTCCATATCGTCCGAGTCAATTATCGGGGCCATGAAAGAAATATTTTGCCGACTGGGTTTCCCCAAGTATCTAAGGACGGATAACGGAAGACAATATATTAGTTCGATTTTTCGAACAGTACTGCAACACGAATGGCATTACACTTATAAGGACCCCTCCTTATTGGCCTCAAGCGAACGGTGAGGTCGAGAATATGAATCGATCATTAGTAAAGAGACTCAAAATTGCACATCTGAATAAGGAAAATTTTCAACAAAAGGTTCAGGATTTTATGCTAATGCATAATGTCACCCCACATAGCACAACAGGGACCTCTCCTTCAGAACTTATGTTCAATCGTATGATTCGAGACAAAATTCCTAACATCCAAGACATTTTGGGCGAAGTCCACGATTCAAGAGAAAAAGATAATGATTCTATGCAAAAACATAAGGGAAAACTAGATGCAGAAAAAGGAGAGGGGTGAAAGAGGTAAATATTGAGGTTGGCGATCAGGTATTAATGAAAAATTTTGTTTTTCCAAACAAGTTAACACCCAACTATGACACAACCACATATGAAGTTTTAGGGCGTAAGGGTAACATTGTTAAGATTTCAGGTGGGGGAAAGACAATCATCAGAGATGCTAGCCATCTTAAAAGATTCCAGACGCCAGGAAAAGTATAGACCCTCTGGACTTACCACCAACAGGCACGGAGGTAGAGGTTCCACCTCAACACCTTATGGCTGAAACCTCACCACAAATTGGCACATCATCTGGACCTGGGTTGAAGCTCAAGCTGGTAAACAAAGGAGGGATGTGGGAGCCTGTGCGAGAGAGCGACCAGCCAAGCAGTGAGAGTGACCATTGCTCTCTCAGGCACCCCGATGATGAGTAGTAAGAAGTTGATCGTCGGCAGAGACGGACGCGTGTTATTGTGCAAACAAGTGAATAAATAAACAATTATACATAACGTTCTACCGAAGTGGAATTGGTTTTATTTATGCGGGTTGTTACAATAACTTTAAATTGACAGTTCCTTTTAGATATCTTAAAATTCTTTTAAGACATTGCAGTAATTCTCTATTATTGTAGTTAGTATATCGACTTAAGATACTTATCGATGTACTTAAATCCGGTCGTGTACATAACATTACGTACATTAAACAGCCAATCAAATTCCTACATGGTGCTTCATATGACTCTTCTACTTGCAAAGCGTCATAATTTATTTTGCTTGGAAGAGGAGTCCCAACTGGATTACAATCTTCCATATTGAATTTTCTTAAAACATTTTTAATATATGCAGATTGACTGAGACAAATTTGATCATTTTTTCTTTCAATTTTTATGTCAATAAATTATCTTATTTCATTTAGATCGGTCATTTGAAACTTATTTAAAAGATATGTTTTTAATTTAGACATTCTAGTAGAAATTATTATATCGTCAACATATAAGAGTACATATATATATATGTATATCTCCTTCATCTAGAATATATATACATCTGTCCACTTCTAGACTCCGAAACCCAAAATTTTGTAATGCACTTTCAAATATCTCAAACCAGCATCTTGCAGCTTGTTTTAGACCATAAATGGCTTTATTAAGTTTACATACTTTATTTTCATCATACTGGGTTAAACCTTTTGGAATTTGTATATAGATTTCATCTTTTAGTGCTCCATTTAAAAAAACTGTTTTGACATCCATCTGATGGATCAATAAATCATATTGATTTGAAAAAGCTAAAAAATATCTAAAACTAGAAATTCGTGCAACTGGTGCAAAAGTCTCATCATAATCCATCATATATTCTTGGGTGAATCCCCTGGCTACTAATCTTGCCTTATATTTAAGTAAATTACCATTTTCATCTTGTTTTATACTGAAAACCCACTTGCAATCTACTATGTTTTTATCCTTAGGCATTTGCACTAAGCACCATGTATTATTTACATTATTTATTTAGCTGTCATAAATTTTCTCAAGTTCTCATTCCACAACTTATAGCCATTTGGCTCATATCCGACAAGTATAGTTTTCTCGTCAAATTTTTCTCTTTCGCACTTTATTTAGTGCATATACTGTCGAGCCAAATATCTTTAGATATTTCAATACTGGCTTCTTTTTCATGCCACATCTCAAATGGTGTTTTTCTTATATTTTTTTAAAGCTCTACTTGGGGACCTGTTAATTAAATATGTTGCTGTCAAAACAGCTTCACCCCAAAAAAACTTTTATTTAGTTTAGTACAGTTAATCATAGAGCGAGCTTTTTCAGTGATTGTTCTAATCATCCGCTCTGCGACACCATTTAGCTGTAGGATATGAGGAACCGTTAAATGATAGCTGATACCTTTTTCGACACAATATTCACGCATTTCATTAGAGAGATATTCTCTTCCATTATCAATATATAGATTAACCATTTTTAAATTGAAATGAGCCTCACTTTTTGCTACAAAATCTTTAAATACAAAGAACACGTCCGATTTATAAGTTATTAAATACGTCACACAATAATGAGTATATTGATCAATAAATACTACATAGTAGTTTTTATTATCAATAGTTGAGGGCGTAATCGGACCGCAAACATCCGAATGAATTACAAATAGTGGGCGTTCAATATTTTCTTTATTTTTATGTTTTTCAAATTTTAATCTTGATTGCTTTCCGTTAATACACGCCTCACATAGTTTACTACTATTTACTTGTACGTTTTTTATAAGTTCACTATCTTCAAACAAGCCATCTCGTTTAATTTCAAAGAATTTTCCAACACTTATATGTCCCAATCTTTCATGCCACAAGGGATACTCTGCATCATTTGATATTGCAGATGTAAGTATATACTTTACTATTTAACGTAAATTTAACAGTCGGTACATTATACTCACATAGTCCTTCAAATACCAAGTTACCGTTCTTCATTACTTTAATGCCATCCTTATTAAACTCGACGGACATTCCAGCATCTATCATCTTCTTTACGGATAGCAAATTGTGCGGGATTTCCTTACAATACAGCACGTTGTGTAATGTAATGTTGTTTTCAGAATTGTTAAGTTTAACTTGTCCTTTTTGCAGTAGCATAAACAAATTCTCCACGCTTTGCAATCTCAATAGCCACGTTAAATTTTAAATTCTCATACTCAGAAAATAAATTAATATCATTCACTAGGTGATCTGATGCCCCCGAATCTAATATAAAATTTACTTCGCTTGGCTTTTCAGTGTAATTTGCTAATTTCACCATAAATGCAAATGCGCATTTTTGCTGCGTTTCTACCTTCTTCTTCTTTCTTCTCTCTCTAACTTCTGCATTCATCAGAAATGCAAACGCACGTTCTGGCTGTGTTTCTGTCGCCATCTGAGCCTGTCTCTCTCTAACATTATTTCCATCGGGAACATTCTGGTTTCCTACCTGCCTTTTTAATTGAAAGCAATCTTTCTTTATATGACCCAATTTCTTGCAATGAAAACATTTTAGTTTAGACTTATTCTTAAAAGGTTTCTTCCTAGGTTTCCTAGCTTTGTTTTTGTATGTATTTTCCCTAGACTCTCGATTGCCTATAGCTTGCAGCACTTTAGCACTTGTGTCTTTGTTAATTCCTTTTAACTTAATTTCATGATCGAGTAGCCGTGTCTTAACAAAGTCTAATGTCAAATTGCTCTCAGTGAGAGTTTCTATAGCTGTTATTACTCCTTCATAGTTAGGCGAAAGTGTATTAAGTAGGTGGGCAATTTTGTCCATTTCGTCTAACTTGGCTCCAGCCGCAACTAACTCAGTCATCAAATCATCAAATAATAATTTTAGTTTTAAAGAGAATAATTGCTTGCGTAGTGACAGTTGAGATGCCAAGCTTTTACGCTCATAAATAGTATCCAATTTTTCAAAAATCTGCTTTGCCGAATTTTCATTGTTGACAAAACTTAAAAAAGAGTCACTCAAATATTCTATTATGATCCCCTTTGCACTTCTTTCTGCCCGTTTTACTTCCTCGCTTACTTCTGTTTGTTCTTTCTCAATTACATTTAACAAATCGTTCTCCTCTAACAGTGCCCTTACTCGGAACTTCCAAATAGAATATTTTTCCCCGTTAAACGGTTTTATATTCCTCTTTCCTTTATCCATGTAAAGAAAAGACACTTCTAAACACTTTAAATGAGTTTATTTCCACTGCGTATGTAGACGATTGTAGGTCTCTACACTTTGCTAGTTTATTTAGAACTGTTTCTTAAAATCTAATGCGGTGTTGTAAGAACCGCGGTGGTGGTTGTTTCACTTATCTCTATTTATATATGCTGCACTTGAAAGATGCAGCGTGGGACAATTATTATTGAATACAAATAGAAAATAATAGCGATCCCTTTTTACTTATCGCTAACATGTGTGTACGCGCGGTCATAAAATATTGTAGCCGGTCGTAAACACAGATAAGGGATCGCTGCATGGGACAACATCTTGTGACTGCTAGCAGTTGCACTCTACAGCGGGACAGTGCCATGCAGTTTAGTGCAGTGTTATCACATGTTCATGCTGATGCCTGAACAATCCATGTCTTTTTTTTTCTTTTGATTTTTGACCACGCATCGTCGCGATGATAAAACTAACTGTTCTTTTTTTTTTCTTCTTTGTTTCTCCGTTTGCCTTGCGCCTCACGGTGGTTCCAAAAGCCAAAAACGTGGCCAAAACTCGAAAAAATAATTCAATTATTGAAAAAATTGTTACTCGAGGTTTTCGAGGTCGCTGATTACGAATGTAATATTATTTTTTTAAAACAAAATGGCGGATCCAATATGGCGGACATAGAATCACTTTTCGTTGCTGTACTGATTTTTCACTTACCATACATATATACAACTAAACGTTTTTGTGTATTGTTATACATACATATGTATTTCACAAAGCTCTCTATGTATTTGTGTTCAATAAATACATAAATTTAAATAAGAAAAATCACTTTTATTTATTTTAATTATTCTTATTTGCACAATTAAACTATTTCACCACTTGGCTGAAAATGTGACTGGGCCCATAACCTATTGAATTTAATATAATAAAATACGATTAAGTATTGTATGTTATAAGCCCATCAACCAAATAGCGAAACACTTTTATTGTTGTTTGACACTTCAATAATTATTTTATTTAAGCTACCAATAGAACCAACCGCACTGTCTCGTTGTCTGCAACCGAATAGAACGATTACTCTATAACATGTGAATGCATGTGAATGGTAAACCATGCCATGTGAATGACAAACAACGACATGGTCCTCTTAATTCACAACTATGTATAAGTGTGACTTTTGTATTTTCAACATAAATTGTAACATTTTAGTTGTTAGTTTACATGTGTAATTAGAACTTAGTTTTCTTTCGTCGGTACACAACAGCAACTGCAAATCTAATTGTACATATGTATGTAAGGTGGCATCACACTGATGTTTTGCCATTCCCCTGGAAGTTGTTGAGAGAAGGATGGCAACGCGAAGAAGAAGAGAAGACAGCTGATCGTGGCAGTCGAAAAGAGAAGTTGCAACAACACAGTCGATCGGGAAAAAGCGAAAAAGCAGCGTCAGCAGTTAAGCGCGATTTATAATTTCGATATTAAATAAGTTTCTAGTATAAACATTTGGATTGAACCATTAATTAACTTCTTATATGAACTGTTAATAAACATCTTACATTTGGGGGCTCAACCTGTCTGAGTGTAAATACTAGAAGAAGCAGCAGAAAGTTGACAGTCGTTGGTGCTGTTAAGTGTAATTCCAAATCAAAGTCGTACAGTTGAACAGTTGTGGAGTTACTTTAAAAATACCAAAAACTTAAGTTGTTTTAAGTCGTGTAAAATTTGCAAAAAGACACAAAGGTGGTGAAATTCGTATAGCGGTCGGTCGGCGTCTGTTGAAAATTCCTAGAAGCGTTGTGAAATTCGTATAGCGGTCGGTCGGCGTCTGTTGAAAATTCCGAGAAGCGTGGTGAAATTCGGTTGAAGTTTGCAGTTGTGTTTGAGCGTTGATGTGGACCAAGTTAAAACAGAACATCAATTTTTGGTTGTAGAAAGTAGCAAGTTGAACTGCGATGTAATATTGGGATTTGATTTTATAAAAAAATTGCATTTTACAGCTGATGCAAATGGCTTTAAATTTTATAAAACTGAGCAAAAAGGTACATCAAAACAAGAAGATCAGCTGGTCTATAACGTGGTGGAGGAGTCAAATTCAGCTTCAGCCCCACTAAAATATAAGCAAATTGTTGAAGAAATGATCGAATGCAGTTACAAGTCGCCAGCAGTAAAGATGCAATGTCCTATAAAAAGAGCAAACATGCGGAAGATGAGCAAAGTGCTTCACAAGTGCTTAAGGAGAATCAACAAGTATTCCGTGCTCCATCACCTATAAAAGAGCAACATGCGGAAGATGAACATGCGGAACATGAGATGAAGAAAGAGATAAACAATACATATACTAATCGGGATGTAGTTATTAAAACTAAAAGGCATAAAACAAGCAAAAGAAGTAGGAATGTGAAAGGCCGAGCTGCCTTGCACATGCACGGTGAGTTAGAGCAGAATCAGCCACTGGCAGAAGGCCGAACTACTTCGCCAATGTTTTAAGATGAGATGAAGAAAGAGATAAACAATACATATGCTGTTCCACCCTTATCCGTAAAACTCGAGGAGAATCAACACCTATGCCATGCCACAGCACTTGAAGAGAAACATATAGAAGAGGAGATAATTGCTTCCCCCATTGATCATAGCTGAAGTCGTCGAGAATCAACAAGTATCCCCTGCTCCATCACCTATAAAAGAGCAACATGCGGAAGATGAGATGAAGAAAGAGATAAACAATACATATGCTGATCGGGATGTAGTTATTAAAACTAAAAGGCTATTAAAGAAGGACATTAAATTCAAGATCGGTCTAGAGGAGCTGCAGGCAATACAGCAATTAAAAGACTTATTGATAAGAGAACCAGTTCTTCGGATTTATGAAAGAGATGCACCAACAGAGTTGCATACAGACGCATGCAAGGACGGATATGGAGCAGTATTATTGCAAGAGTTTGACGGAAAATTGCATACGATTTATTTTTGGAGCAAGAAGACGACACAAGCAGAATCAAAACAGCACAGTTACATCCTGGAAGTTAAGGCGGCTTATTTAGCACTCAAAAAGTTCAGTCATTATCTGCTTGGAATCAAGTTCAAGTTAATCACAGACTGCATCGCTTTCAAACATACTACCAACAAAACGGATATGCCAAGAGAAGTTGCTCAGTGGATCCTACACTTGCAAGATTTTCATGTACAAATAGAACACCGAGCTGCTGAAAGGATGAGACATGTGGACTACTTAAGTCGGTATCCTTTGCGAGTATACAATGTGACTACAAAACTGGCGGTGCGTCTGGAAAAAGCACAGCAGAAAGATGATCATGTGAAAGCAGTAATCAAAATTTTGCAAAACAGTCCATATGAAAACTTTAAGCTTAAACGCGGACTGCTTTTTAAAGAAGTCGCAGGCGGCGAGCTGTTAGTGGTTCCGAAGCAGATGGAGCGGGAAGTGATCAGAAATGCTCACGAAGCTGGTCACTTCGCCACTCAAAAAACGATGCACAGTATTCAGCAGCAGTTTTAGATCCCTCACCTGGAAGGTAAAGTAGCCAATGTTATTGCTAATTGTATCAATTGTATCATACACAGCAGAAAATAGGGCAAGCAAGAAGGCTTCTTGCATTGTATTGCAAATGGTGATGTGCCACTCCATACGTTGCATGTGGATCACCTAGGACCCATAGATGCCACGTCAAAGCAATATAAATACATATTTGCAGCTGTTGATGGGTTCTCCAAGTTTGTCTGGCTGTTTACAACGAAATCTACCGGTCACGAATAAGTTATCAACAAGTTGAACGAGTGGGCAGGTGTCTTTGGATTTCCGAGGCGCATTATCAGTGACAGAGGCGCTGCATTCACGACGAATGCGTTTACAGACTTTCTAAAAGAAAATATGGTGGAGCATGTGTGGTCAACAACGGGAGTCGCCAGAGGAAATGGCCAAATTGGGCGAGTGAATCGGTCAATTCTCTCAATTATATCAAAGTTGTCTGCAGAAGAACCGTCAAAATGGTTCAAGTATGTACCACGAGTGCAGAGGGCGCTCAACTCACATATACACGCTACTACGAAGTCATCGCCGTTCGAGCTGATATTCGGAACTAAAATTAACACCAAAGTTGAGGATCAAGTGCTTGACTTGGTAAACGAAGAGCTGATTGAGCAATTCAACGATGAGCGAGTAAAATTGCGAGCTGAGGCAAAGGCAAATATCGAAAAGGCTCAGAAAATCTACAAGCAGAATCATGACAAAAAACGTCGTCCGGAACATGGATAAAAGCTTGGCGATCTCGTCGCCATCAAGAGGACTCAGTTCGTAGCAGGACGCAAGTTAGCCAGCTCATATTTGGGTCCATACGAAATCATCAAAATAAAGCGCCATGGACACTTCGATGTAAGAAAAGCTGATAAGGACGCCGAAGGACCGCGTGTTACAGCAACTAGCTGCGACAACATGAAACTTTGGAAATTCGTAATAAGAATGAAGATCTGTTGTCATCCGAGACGGATGAAGATCAGCCGAATGTAAGGTGGCATCACACTGATGTTTTGCCATTCCCCTGGAAGTTGTTGAGAGAAGGATGGCAACGCGAAGAAGAAGAGAAGACAGCTGATCGTGGCAGTCGAAAAGAGAAGTTGCAACAACACAGTCGATCGAGAAAAAGCGAAAAAGCAGCGTCAGCAGTTAAGCGCGATTTATAATTTCGATATTAAATAAGTTTCTAGTATAAACATTTGGATTGAACAATTAATTAACTTCTTATATGAACTGTTAATAAACATCTTACATGAATGTATGTAGTTTTTTGTTTATAATAATGTTTATTTAAACAAGTAATTTAGCTTATAAGTGTAACAAAATATTAATGTTCTTCAAATTTCACATTTGATTATGACAAAACTTATTTCTTTTAAATTTAGTAACAACCGCTCTTGGCAACTTTCTGTACTCAACTTCCTACTCTACACTCGTTCCCTTTCTATCGATAACTTGCTCTTGTCTAGGGTTGCATTCTAATCAGGGCTGCAATGTAGAAGTATCGAAACATTTAATATCTATTACCACTGCGAGTATTCTTACTGGAACCAATTCCCACAATCGGCCCTCCTGATAGTACATTCGCCTCGAATGGATCAAGCCATGGTTTCATATACTCTGCAACTGTAATTGTTTTTATAGGACCTTCATTATCTCCTATCTTTTCAACTTCGTACCTCCCATGATCTTTGATCTCAACCACTTTATATGGGCCCAAATATTTACCCTTCAGCTTTAGCCCTACTCCGTACTGTGTCCTTTTTATGGCTACCAAATCGTTAATATTATACTGTTTCTGTTGCTTTCTTTTTAAATCAAATGCTTTTTTATTTTCTTCCTGTATCTCCCCTAATATTTTCACGAGCTTCTTGCCGCAAATTTTCACGCTTTTCATCTAACTCTCTGATCATAAATTCGCTTACTAAATCTTTTAGCTCATTATTATCAGAAATGCGCATATCTACTCCAGTTATTAACTTAAAAGGTGCAATTTTCGTGCTTCTTGGCTCTGTATTATTAATTACTTGCTGAACTTGACCTAAATATTTATACCATAATCCTGCATTGTCATTACTTAATTTAGATAACATTGGAACTACAAGCTTATGCATCCGTTCCACCTGGCCATTTCCACGAGGTACACCGGTGGCAATGAGCAAGTGTTGAATATTTTCATTCTCACAATATTCTTTAAAGGAATTCGAGGTAAACGCGGAACCTCTATCTGAGACAATTCTGTAGGGGTTCCCAAAATTAACTGCTTGTTTTTTTAAGCACTCTATAACCTCATCGACACCTGTACTACGGGTTGGATACAACCAAACATATTTTGAAAACCCATCTACCACAACTAAAATGTGATTATATCGCTTATTAGTCAGTTCCATAGGGCCAACATGGTCAATATGGTATGTAATAAACGGTATATTACCCTTATAGATTGCTGTCAAAAACCCTTCCTTCTTACCAGACTTCGCGTTAACTATCATGCAACGAACACAACTATCTACAACACGAACAACTTTTCCTTTCAATTTTGGAATGTAATACGACTTTTCCACTAAATCTTGCGTTTTAGCAGCCGAGAAATGACCTTGGTTATGAGCAGTAACAATTATCTCGTTTTCCATCTGACCAGGGACGACTATGAGTTCTTTATTTGGGTCCTTAAATAGAAGCTGATTTTGAATATAAAAATCGTCATATGAATCTTTAGCGACCAATTCTCTAACCCCTCTTATCCACTCATCTTGCAGCTGGGCTTCTCTCAATCGATGGATCAAAGTATCTGTTATAAAAAAGCAAGACACTCGGCTCAAAGCATCAGCATGCTTTAACTTGGACCCTGAACGATGTTCTATTTTATAATCAAAATCTTGCAAATATAATGCCCAACGCGCTACTCTTAAAGGAACTTCTTTCTTTTTCATGGTCATCATGAACGCGTTACAATCAGTTACTATAGTAAAAGATATACCAAGAACATACACGCGCCATTTCATTAAAGCTGCTATTATTGCTAAAACTTCTAGCTCATACGAACTGAAATTCTCCTCACATGGCTTAGTTTTCCGACTCATAAATTGTACAGGGTGAAACATATTATCATCAAGATCTTTTTGTAATAATACTGCCCCATACCCATACTTTGACGCATCTGTGTGAATCTCTGTTCGCAACTTCGGATTATACAGCTTTAATACTGGCTCACTAACTAAAGCTAATTTCAGTTCTTCAAATGCTTTCCGCTGAACTTCAGCAAATCCGAACTTAGCATCTTGCCTTAAAAGATCTGACAATGGCTTAGCAATGGCTGCATATCCATTTATGAATTTTCTAAAGTAAGACGTTAACCCTAAAAAACGTTGTATAGCCTTTTTATCTTTGGGTTCCGGAAATTCTGTAACGGCCTGTATCTTCTCTTTGCTTGGGGTTATGGTTCCATCTTGAACGATATATCCCAAAAAATTGACTCTCCGATGTAATATCTGGCATTTGCCCCAATTAATTCGAAGTCCATTTTGAGAAGATACTTCTAACACTTGCTTCAATTTTCTTATCCCCTCATCAACATCGTTACTAGGCACAATAACATCATCCATGTAAAGTATTACAATGCCACTAGCGAGCAACTCTCGTAGAACAGACATTATAAACCTAGTGAAAACTGCAGGCGAATTCGAAATGCCAAACGGTACAAATAAAAATTCGTACTGCCCGCTTTGAGTCACGAACGAAGTGTACTTTCTTGAAGCTGCTTCTACGGGCACATGGAAAAACCCATTGGTCAAATCCAATGTTGTGTATATCTTCGCATTCTGAAGCTTGTCTAAAACATTGTCCATGTGTGCCATCGGAAAATTATCTCTTATAATTTTCTCATTTAATTTGCGATAGTCGCAGCATAGACGCTTTTTCCCATTTTTCTTAGCCACCAGGACTACGGGTGAAGCATACTCGGATGTACTTGGCTGTATGATACCTTCTTTTAACCATTCCCGCACCTGCTCATCTACAAAGTTTTGGTCACTATACGACTGTCGCCTGGGATGCTGATAAACTGGAACGTCATCTTTCAAAACAATTTTCATCTCAACAGGGGCATCTGTGTTACGAATTGGACAATATTGTTCGATCATCTCCAACACCGTTTTAGCTTCAGGCTGATTAAGATGAGATAAATCTACCTTAGAAGTTGCTATCAGCTCTTCCACACACATGCTCTCGAAACCTATATCATGATCTTGAACCACATGAAATTCTACTTCCATTGGAATATCATCTATTAGAACGGATATAATAACACTTCCAAATGTTAAAATCCGACTTTCTCCAATTCCTGTCAAACTCTTTCCTTTACCAGTTATTTCTGCTGCTCCTAGACTCATGAAGACTTGTCTGCGCATTAAGCACAAATCAGCACCCGTGTCAACCAAACCTTTAAATATAATCTGTTTGTAAACAACGCTCTTCAATTCAAGACCTGAAAGAGTAAATTCACTGCCTAACGACACTCCTACTTTATCCTCTTGAACTACATTAGCATTTGTTTCTTTCTTGACATCTGTTTGTGCTGTACATTGTGCTGCTCGGTGTCCTGCCTGACCATTCGGCTTGCCCCGCTGGATGACCTTGCCATTGTCTACTCTTTGATTTTCAGCTAAATTTCGCTCTGTAACTACGGATTGGACTTCATCTGAATCGCTTTCCTCTTCATCCTGAATTCCAAAATGTGTAAGCAATCTATTCTGCAACTCTAGTTTCCTTCCAGTTGTTGGTAACGCCAACTCTGCTAACTTTAACCTCAAATCGGCTACGCGGAGTGCCAAGATCTCGTCAAGTTGCATTTTGAAATGGTTAGAAAACAATCAAAATTAGTAAAAGTATACAACACTACACCATTGTTAGTTAACGTAACCTTACACCAGCTCTGCCTCTGTCGACGCACACGCCAGCTCTGCCTCTGTTGACGCACGCACCAGTTTCGCCTCTGTCGACGCACACACCAGCACTGCCTCTGTCGATGCTCGCGCCAGCTCTGCCTCTGTTGACGCACGCACCACTTTCGCCTCTGTCGACGCACACACCAGCTTTGCCTCTGAAGTTTTACGCAACAGCGCTGCCTCTGCCGACGATCGTATCAAGCTCTGCCTCTGTCGAAGTTCGCACCAAGTCCTGCCTCTGCACACTCACACAGAAACACTGCTTCTGTCGACGCAAACAGCAACTCTGCCTCTGTCGACTGTACGCACCAGTTCTGCCTCGATTAATGCAGCAATTCGGACTCTGCTGATGTTCGCTCCAAGCTCTGCCTCTGACGACGCAAATAGCAGCTCTGCTTCTGTCGCTGCAAACAACAACTCCGCCTCTGTCGACGCACGCTCCAGCTCTGCTTCTACCAACTTAAGCAGCAACTTTGCCTCTGCCGACGCACGCACCAGTTCTGCTTCTGCCAACTTAAGCAGCAACTTTGCCTCTGCCGACGCCCGCACCAGTTCTGCTTCTGCCAACATAAGCAGCAACTTTGCCTCTGCCGACGCTCGCACCAGTTCTGCTTCTGCCAACTTAAGCAGAAACGAACGCTCGAAACTTCTTCGAGAATTGTCTATACTGTTGCTCGCGTTTATGCAGCGTCGATCATGCAACGGTTCTATTTTACCGTTCACTGGTTGCTACTAAAACGAACTGCGTCATACGTGTCTGCACAAAACGAACTGCGTCATATGCACAAATTTTGTCGTTACACTTGAGCACATCCCGGTTGAGCCCCCAATTTGTAGTTTTTTGTTTATAATAATGTTTATTTAAACAAGTAATTTAGCTTATAAGTGTAACAAAATATTAATGTTCTTCAAATTTCACATTTGATTATGACAAAACTTATTTCTTTTAAATTTAGTAACAACCGCTCTTGTCAACTTTCTGTACTCAACTTCCTATTATACCCTCGTTCCCTTTCTATCGATAACTTGCTCTTGTCTAGGGTTGCATTCTAATCAGGGCTGCAATGTAGAAGTATCGAAACATTTAATATCTATTACCAGTGCAGTATCTTCTTCTCCTATTATTTCCTAACGAACAAAGGTAAATACACTCTCCAAATTCATTTAAATTTTATGTTACGATATGTGTTATATAAATATAATTAAATATTTAGGTGTTCATTTAAATAAAAAATATAATTTTTTATTTATAATTTTTATTTGATGGATTTATTTGTTGTTCATTACACCAGAGTCACTCACTGACAGAATTATTTTTATGGACCAGCAAACCTTAAAGTTCTACAGAGATTTACATCTTTAGTATCAGTAAGTTAAGCTTCTTTTTGTTTGACGATTGGTTTCTTGAGAGAACTTTTACGGTGAGGTTTTTGAAGAGTGAAGCTTTTTTAAAATATCGGTTTAAGTTTATACCCTTCGACCATTGAAAATGGTCAAAAAGGGTATACTAACTTTGTGCAAATGTATGTAACAGGCAGAAGAAGGCGTGGGAGACCCCATAAAGTATATATATTCTTGCTCAGGATCACAAGCCAAGTCGATTGAGCCGTGTCTGTCTGTCTGTCTGTCTGTCCGTCTGTCCGTCTGTCTGTGTGAACGCACAGATCTCAGCTATAATAAAAGCTAGAGTTACCAAATTTGGCAGGAAGACTCCTGTGTACTATAAGCAGATCAAGTTTATTTCAAATGTTAGGTGCCACGCCCACCGCCCCCGTAAATCAAAAATTTGATTTTTTGAACTTAATTTGTAAGCGCTTTATAAAAGATAAAACCAACTGCTTCTGTCAGCTAATAAGGGTGGCGGGCGAGCGCGAAGCGCGAGAGTTATAAATGGGCCGTAGCTCCACGTAACAATTGGTTTAATATTTGTCAATGATTAATTTCAGCTACAATGCTTCGCTACAGCTATAACGGTCCTTTCGAAGCTACAAAAATGCATAGCTGACCAATCACATCGCGTTTAAAGGCTGATGCAACATTACCATTCTGATGAAATCTATTTCTAGAATTTTCGAGAGCATTTCACAATATGTTGTTGTTGTTGTGGCCGTTAATGCTGTTTTCAGCGGGATCTGGACGGTTTTTGTTAGAGCAGGAAAGATGCAGTGGTAACTCCTCCCCCTGGATTGAAGTGACGGTCACATCGAAGGAAGTGTCGGAACGAAATCTACCGGTGATGGCGACGGTGTGAATACGGCAGCTCTCCTTCTTATAACTATTATTTCGGCTTTTTACACTTCCCAGTGCAACTTCTGTTGATTTAAATCTCCACTCCTTTGAACAAGGGTATGACGAGTTTGATTTTGTCATCCATCTTTATTGCTTCGTGTCCATAGGTGCATCCATTAATCGTAATATTGCAGTCTTCAAACGTAATAATGGCATTCCCCGTTACTTGGAATGGTCTCACGCAATTTGAGTGTGATTGCGTTCGAACTCCGTTTAGCACCAAATGTTTCCTTTTTCAAGTTCCAGAATTCGTTTATGTTCGTCAAGTCCGCATTGGATATTGCTCGAAGACACCTCTCTTCTCCATTGGGGGTTACCTCTAGCTTAGATTTACAAATGTATAGTTCGTGAACTTATCACATCTTTCTTTTACAGATCTTACAATGTCTTTGTTAAATAAAATATAATTTGGAATTTGTAGAACATTGGAGTTCCTTGTTCCCAGTACTAAACGTTAATGAATAGTAAATATTGTTTGAGGTAGTTTTAATGTTTGTTCTGTTATTCAGTTTTGTATAGTGTTTTTTCCTAGTGCACTTTCTTATCTTTGACTTGTGTAATTTTTGTTTTTTTATCTGAAACTAATGTGTGCCCTCTGTCTTCTAATGTCTTCTGTTGTGTAAATCTATGTGTTAATTTGTTTCTTCTGTTTTCTTTTCTAAAGATTATCTCTCCTGTGTCTAATTCTTTTGGGTCGTCTCTAGTTTTGTTTAGTTTTTCTATGTTCTGGCTTTTTGCCAGGCTCATTTGATTTGCTATGTCCAGGTAAAGTTTTTCCCTGAAGTCATTTAATTGTCTGAGGTAGTCATGCTGGTCATGCTAGTCATGCTTAAATACAATATTCTTGTTAAACGAATGGGTTCTACCCGAGAACAGTTCGAAAGGTGTGAGTTTATTTGCTGAATGAATAGCATTGTTATAAGTTATTAAAGTTTCCGATAATATATTATCGTGTTCTATCTGTAAATCTTCTGACTTTTTCTTCTCTACTATTATCCTATATATTTCTGTTAAGGTTGAGTGTAGTCTTTCTATTGGTGCATTGCTTGATGACTGTTGGAATGATGTCATGTGCAATTTTATTCCGTATTGTTTGCAAAAATCTTTGAACAAGTTCGAATTATATTCGGCTCCTTGGTCGCAAACTATCTTGCTTGGAATACCGAAATATTGTATGAACTGTTGCATTGATTTTACAACGTTTATACTATTTCTAGTGGGGATCGTATAAGCTGCAGCGAATTTAGAGAATTTGTCAATTATAGTCATTACATAGTTTCCGTTGATTGTATATAAGTCCGTGTGTATAATTTGCATAGGTGTTGAGGGGGTTTCTGTCTCTAAATATTGAATTTTGGGTGGCGATCGGTCATACTTTAGTAGTTTAAATATATCACAGTTATTAATGGTCTTTATAATTATTTGTTTCATATTTGGGAAATAGTATTTTCTTTTCAATTGGGCGTTTACCTCATCTATGCCTCTGTGATTGGAATTTTCATGCTGTTCTATAATTTTCTTTTCCTGTCCGTCTGTGTCGTTAATGTCTTCAAGATACATTGTGCACCTTACCGCTTTATAAACTTTGCTATGTGCGAAATATTTAGAGTACGATTTTTGAATTTTTTTTAAAAATGGGGTCTGGTGCAAAATTGCGCAAGTTTTATTTGGTCTAAGGTAGTTCTTTAATAGTCTATTTACTGTGTCGTCCGTAAAGTCAGGTTCATAAATTATTCGTCTGATTTTGTTTCTAAAGGGGGTGGTCGAAACGGCTCTTGAGTTTAAACCGGTTTCAAATATAAGTTGTATGTTGTATTCATTTAAGGGTTTTTCCGAGATAAACAAGTTTTCATCAAGTTCTTCGAAACTCGAATGTATCGTGTCCCCTGCTGATGCTATTACCGATACATTGTCATTATAATTAACTTCTATTTGCACTCGGCTTAGTGCGTCTGCGACTATGTTTTGGCAACCTTTTTTATAGATCACCTCAAAATCATATTCTAAGAGCTGTAATTTCCAACGAACAAGCTTTGAGTTGGGTTCTTTAAAACTCATCAACTACGTAAGTGGTTTGTGGTCTGTAACTATTTTGAATTTTTGTCCGTATAGGTAAGGTCTATAATATTTTGTGGCCCAAATGATAGCCAACATTTCTTTTCAACTGTAGAGTAGTTTTTAGTTAGTGGTTTCGTAATTCTAGCGAAATCTCTAATAAACTTTCTATAATACCCTAAGAGTCCTAGAAACGACTTTATTTCTTTCTTGGTTTTTCCTTTTTAAGGAATTCTGATTTGTCGACTTTAGGTGCCCTATGTGCTGTTGAAGGGATGCTGAAAATATGACCATATCGTCAAGATAAACTAGGCAACATTCGCCAATTAACTCTTTTAGTACATTATCCATGACTCTCTGGAAAGTTTCCGGGGCATTTGTTAATCCGAACGGCATTCTTGTAAACTCATAGTGGCCACCTACTGCTGTGAAGGCAGTCTTTCCCCTATCTTGCTTGGCCATTTCAATTTGGTGATAGCCCTTGCTAGATCAAGTGCTGAGAAATATTTGGCCCGGCCTATTTATCCAGAACATCGTTAATGGCCGGCATAGGATATTTATCTTTTACCGTTTTGTCGTTAAGTTTCCTGAAATCTACTGCCATTCTCCATTTGGGTTGGCCCGAAGCGTCTATCTTCTTGGGGACCAACCACACTGGGGCACTCAAGGGGAATGGCTATTCCGAATGATATCTTGTTCTAAAAGTTTCTGAATCTGTTTACTAATTTCTATTTTCTCGCATTGGGCGTATTTAAATGGACTAGAATATTGGGATTTTGTCTGTCGTGGGGATAAACTGTTTAATTTGGTTTGAAAAATCTTTGGGAATTGGCAAAGTAGTTTTTCAAATTCAACTTCCTCTTCCTTATTTAAATGTTCGATGCGTAATTGGTTAAAATCCATCTTATGATTTGTTTGTTCGTCCGTTATCAATGTAGTCACGTTAACTTCTACAAATTCTTCGTTTTTCCATTCTTCTACTGTCAATGGTGAATCTAAGTAAACCTTCTGTTCTTTGTCTGAATAGTTGACTACTTCCATGTAACTAACATTATCTTTTGCTTTATATAATCCTTCTGTCACTAACACATATTTACATATTTCAACTTCTTTACAATTAAATTCCCCTTCTTTTATGTTAACCGGAAGAGCTACCACTGTTTTTGGCCATGGATTTTTAAAAAAAATTTATGGTCTTGTGTTGTCGGAACGGGAAATGTGCGTAACAGGCAGAAGGAGGCATCTCCGACCCCATAAACTATATATATTCTGAATCAGTATCAGTAGCCGAGTCGATTGAGCCATGTCTGTTCTGTCCGTCTGTCCGTCTGTCCGTCTGTCCGTCTGTCCGGCTGTCTGTGACCTGGATCTCAGAAACTATAAGAGCTAGAGTCATCAAATTTTGGGGAAACACATATATATTGCAGTGTCTCAAATTTTTTTAAAATTTGGACACGCCCCTTCCGCGCCTCTGTAAATCAGAAATAACTACTTAAAACCTACAATATCAACTCAACAACCAAAGTTATATATCTCATGATAAATCCTGCCACGGGGCGTTATGTGAAAATTTCATTAAAATCGGACTATAAATAAGTGAGATATGATACGAATTAAACTCACTTTGAACATACATGTATATAATAATTAGGCAGACCTAATTTACGCAAGCATACCGAAGTTCAAATCTGGCGTGGGGCCCCCCCATTTTATTAAACCTTTTATTTGCATTGTATGGGAACAGAATTGGTTCACAATGAGCTTTGCCGATGCGCGAAGAAATGAGGCAATGGCCGAGTGGTTAGAGTGGCGGACGGCTGCGCGAGTGCGTGCGTTCAACTCCCCGTTTAGGCGGGTGCGGATTTTCGTTTATTAATTATTTCTTATTTTTTTTTTTATTTTTTTTATTCTAATAAACTAAAAGAAAAGTTACAGTCAAAAAAAATTAAAATCAAGAAGAAACAACTGTAATAATGAAATTAACGCGCAGAAGTGCATACTTATACTATTGCCAGGCAGTCAGCTCTGACTGTAGCGTTTGTATTTTTGCTTGTGGCTCTAGCAGATAAACTTGCGTTGTCCTATTCTGTTTTAATATAATTGGTATTTGAGCGAACTCGGTGCGTAACACCAGATTTTTTAAATCAATATTTGCTTTAAGTTGTGATAACAAATCTATGCCTAGTAGACCATCAAAGTAGTCATGAAATTTGAACAACAGAAATGTAAATTTTATATTTGTCTTAAATTCTTTAAAGCCTATGAATTCTGCTTTTTCCTTTAATGTGTGTTCGCTCAAAACTGTTTTGATTTTAAAATCTGTTTTTAATCTAATTCTATTAGTGCTCGTGGTAAATTTGGGGTCTAAGAATGAATGGGTAGCCCCTGTGTCTAGTAAAAATTTTAGTTGTCTTCCAAACGGTGAGTCTATTGTCACATATGGAAGAGTCGAACCATGTTTGTGTCTGTCTATATATCCCGTCTGTCTTCCGAGGCTAGTTCTTGAAAATTTTGTAGGGTGTCCTGTGTCTGCTCATCGTTTCGACTTTGTCCGTTGATGTTATACGATTGCCCCGAACGGTTAGAGGAACTCATTCGTGTCCGTCCGCTCGTATAGTCTGTTCCTTCTGGCTTGGCCATTATTGCCCGTGTATTTGATTGGTTGTTTCTGTTATAATTGTTTGTCCTAGCACTATTGTTGGAACTATACTGTTGTGGAGCCTGATTGGATCCAAAACGGTTATTAAAGTTTATATTTCCATTGTTGCTAGTCGATGCTTGGACTACTTGACCCTGATCTGTGTTATTTCTCCTTTTCTCCTGTCCTGATCCTTTCTGATCGAATTGTTTTCTTTTTCTTTCCTGAAAATATAATTCCCTTTCTTTTTAGTGCCTCTTCATAGGCTTCGGTCAGAGTTCTGGGTCTTAGCGGTCTCCTTACTCCCGTTATAAATGCGTCTAGACATAACTTTGTGTACGATTCTTTTTTTTGCTTTCACTACTGATTGTTCCCTTTCTTTAGTCTCTATGACATTAAACAATGCCACTTTAACTTCCGATATCTTTTCGTATAGTCTAGTTAAAGAAAGATCTTTTATCTTAATTAAATGAATTTCCTGTAACAAGGAAGACTCGTCTCGTTTGTCCGTAAAGTTAGCGCGAAGTGTCTCTCTAATAGTGTCCCAATCGAGAGGGATTCCCTCTGTAATTAAGACTTCGTTTGCTCGTCCTTCTATCTTGTTTCTAATAGTTCTCATTAATAGACGACCATAAGGAGTTTGGTCTGCTCCCCTGATCATCATCAGAATTTCTTCGACGTTCGTAATGAAGTCGTTAAGGGTCTTAAAATTTCCGTCATAGGTCGGCAGAAATCTAATTGCGTCTGGAATCCGTAAGGTGTTAAATATGTCATTGGGGCTGGTGTTTACCGTTGGTGGCGGCGTTTGGAGTGCCGATGTTGGTGGAGCGTTGGAAGTCATTATTGTCGGGACTGTTTCTCTACCTAAGATAAAATTTTTTTCAATGGACTCTGATATTCGACATGAACTCTCTCTATACAGCTGTAAATTCTATCCGACCTATTTTAGTATTTCAATTATGTCCTGTGAATTCCTATTTACTCTTCTCTTCTTATATAATTCGTGTGTAATTTGATTGCTATTCCGAACAATGTGTGTTGGTGTGTTGTTATCTTAATTTTTATGCGTGTGTTGATATCTTAGATTCTAATGTGTGTTGTTGTCTTAGTTTCTAATGTGTGTTGTTATCTTAATTTTTAATGTGTGTTGATATCTTAGTTTTTAATGTGTTGTTGTCTTAGTGTCTAATGTGTGATAGATTTTTTTTTAGTTTTGATGTACATGTGTAAAGTCATGAATCTGGTGCAATCGGTAGTTCATTTGTTTTCGTTTATATTTGTTAATTCTCATATTGCTTTTAAGTGGGCTTAATAATCAGCTTGCGTGTCCCTTTAAACAACGAATTCGGGTATATTCAAAAAACAACATACAGCTTTGCGCCCTGCAACTCTGAATATTATGGTAATTGAACTATTTCCCGTCCTCGTCATTCAGGTGGTGCCTCTTCAGATTAAGCCCTATTTCTTTCTTTTTGATATATCTCGCACTTATTTGCGGAAGCCTTATTGCTTTTTTTTTTTTTTTTTTTTTTATATATATATCTTATACACATTATTTTTGTAAGCCTTATTGCTTTATCTCTTGGTATACTCCAGAACACCTTATCGTGTCGCCTTATTGCGTAAGCCTTTTTGCTTTTATGAATCTGGGTATTCGTATTTACATCACATGCATGCATCATTAAACCAAACGCTACTCACTACGGACTTATGCTGCCACGTGCTCTCTTGCTTGAATTTATGCAATCTAACACGTGGTTGCGGCCGTCAACTGCGACCACCGGGTTTTCGCTGACAATGCATTGTGATTTTCGTACAGATATTGATTGTGTAACTTTGCATTATAATCTTTTATTTTTGTTAATATTTTAGTGTTCACTACTACCGTTGCTGTCTTACATGAATATCCAATATACGGGAGTCCACTGCATAGTTCTTTAGGTCCGGCTGCGCCAGTTATAAATGGGCCGTAGCTCCACGTAACAATTGGTTTAATATTTGTCAATGATTAATTTCCACAACAACGTTTATGTTCTTAATTTTAATTTATTATTAATTTAAATTTAGTATTATTATAATTTACCTTTTGACAGATTTTCGTATGTTCGTTTTAATTGACTTGCGGTTTTATGCACGACCAAATTGCAACTGACTCAACCGTCGCAACTTCTTTTTTACTTCCCCGCCATACTTCTGCATACCGGCGTCAGCTACAATGCTTCGCTACAGCTATAACGGTCCTTTCGAAGCTACAAAAATGCATAGCTGACCAATCACATCGCGTTTAAAGGCTGATGCAACATTACCATTCTGATGAAATCTATTTCTAGAATTTTCGAGAGCATTTCACAATATGTTGTTGTTGTTGTGGCCGTTAATGCTGTTTTCAGCGGGATCTGGACGGTTTTTGTTAGAGCAGGAAAGATGCAGTGGTAACTCCTCCCCCTGGATTGAAGTGACGGTCACATCGAAGGAAGTGTCGGAACGAAATCTACCGGTGATGGCGACGGTGTGAATACGGCAGCTCTCCTTCTTATAACTATTATTTCGGCTTTTTACACTTCCCAGTGCAACTTCTGTTGATTTAAATCTCCACTCCTTTGAACAAGGGTATGACGAGTTTGATTTTGTCATCCATCTTTATTGCTTCGTGTCCATAGGTGCATCCATTAATCGTAATATTGCAGTCTTCAAACGTAATTATGGCATTCCCCGTTACTTGGAATGGTCTCACGCAATTTGAGTGTGATTGCGTTCGAACTCCGTTTAGCACCAAATGTTTCCCTTTTTCAAGTTCCAGAATTCGTTTATGTTCGTCAAGTCCGCATTGGATATTGCTCGAAGACACCTCTCTTCTCCATTGGGGGTTACCTCTAGCTTAGATTTACAAATGTATAGTTCGTGAACTTATCACATCTTTTCTTTTACAGATCTTACAATGTCTTTGTTAAATAAAATATAATTTGGAATTTGTAGAACATTGGAGTTCCTTGTTCCCAGTACTAAACGTTAATGAATAGTAAATATTGTTTGAGGTAGTTTTAATGTTTGTTCTGTTATTCAGTTTTGTATAGTGTTTTTCCTAGTGCACTTTCTTATCTTTGACTTGTGTAATTTTTGTTTTTTATCTGAAACTAATGTGTGCCCTCTGTCTTCTAATGTCTTCTGTTGTGTAAATCTATGTGTTAATTTGTTTCTTCTGTTTTCTTTTCTAAAGATTATCTCTCCTGTGTCTAATTCTTTTGGGTCGTCTCTAGTTTTGTTTAGTTTTTCTATGTTCTGGCTTTTTGCCAGGCTCATTTGATTTGCTATGTCCAGGTAAAGTTTTTCCCTGAAGTCATTTAATTGTCTGAGGTAGTCATGCTGGTCATGCTAGTCATGCTTAAATACAATATTCTTGTTAAACGAATGGGTTCTACCCGAGAACAGTTCGAAAGGTGTGAGTTTATTTGCTGAATGAATAGCATTGTTATAAGTTATTAAAGTTTCCGATAATATATTATCGTGTTCTATCTGTAAATCTTCTGACTTTTTCTTCTCTACTATTATCCTATATATTTCTGTTAAGGTTGAGTGTAGTCTTTCTATTGGTGCATTGCTTGATGACTGTTGGAATGATGTCATGTGCAATTTTATTCCGTATTGTTTGCAAAAATCTTTGAACAAGTTCGAATTATATTCGGCTCCTTGGTCGCAAACTATCTTGCTTGGAATACCGAAATATTGTATGAACTGTTGCATTGATTTTACAACGTTTATACTATTTCTAGTGGGGATCGTATAAGCTGCAGCGAATTTAGAGAATTTGTCAATTATAGTCATTACATAGTTTCCGTTGATTGTATATAAGTCCGTGTGTATAATTTGCATAGGTGTTGAGGGGGTTTCTGTCTCTAAATATTGAATTTTGGGTGGCGATCGGTCATACTTTAGTAGTTTAAATATATCACAGTTATTAATGGTCTTTATAATTATTTGTTTCATATTTGGGAAATAGTATTTTCTTTTCAATTGGGCGTTTACCTCATCTATGCCTCTGTGATTGGAATTTTCATGCTGTTCTATAATTTTCTTTTCCTGTCCGTCTGTGTCGTTAATGTCTTCAAGATACATTGTGCACCTTACCGCTTTATAAACTTTGCTATGTGCGAAATATTTAGAGTACGATTTTTGAATTTTTTTTAAAAATGGGGTCTGGTGCAAAAATTGCGCAAGTTTTATTTGGTCTAAGGTAGTTCTTTAATAGTCTATTTACTGTGTCGTCCGTAAAGTCAGGTTCATAAATTATTCGTCTGATTTTGTTTCTAAAGGGGGTGGTCGAAACGGCTCTTGAGTTTAAACCGGTTTCAAATATAAGTTGTATGTTGTATTCATTTAAGGGTTTTTCCGAGATAAACAAGTTTTCATCAAGTTCTTCGAAACTCGAATGTATCGTGTCCCCTGCTGATGCTATTACCGATACATTGTCATTATAATTAACTTCTATTTGCACTCGGCTTAGTGCGTCTGCGACTATGTTTTTGCAACCTTTTTTTATAGATCACCTCAAAATCATATTCTAAGAGCTGTAATTTCCAACGAACAAGCTTTGAGTTGGGTTCTTTAAAACTCATCAACTACGTAAGTGGTTTGTGGTCTGTAACTATTTTGAATTTTTTGTCCGTATAGGTAAGGTCTATAATATTTTGTGGCCCAAATGATAGCCAACATTTCTTTTTCAACTGTAGAGTAGTTTTTTAGTTAGTGGTTTCGTAATTCTAGCGAAATCTCTAATAAACTTTCTATAATACCCTAAGAGTCCTAGAAACGACTTTATTTCTTTCTTTGTTTTTCCTTTTAAGGAATTCTGATTTGTCGACTTTAGGTGCCCTATGTGCTGTTGAAGGGATGCTGAAAATATGACCATATCGTCAAGATAAACTAGGCAACATTCGCCAATTAACTCTTTTTAGTACATTATCCATGACTCTCTGGAAAGTTGCCGGGGCATTTGTTAATCCGAACGGCATTCTTGTAAACTCATAGTGGCCACCTACTGCTGTGAAGGCAGTCTTTCCCCTATCTTGCTTGGCCATTTCAATTTGGTGATAGCCACTTGCTAGATCAAGTGCTGAGAAATATTTGGCCCGGCCTATTTTATCCAGCACATCGTTAATGGCCGGCATAGGATATTTATCTTTTACCGTTTTGTCGTTAAGTTTCCTGAAATCTACTGCCATTCTCCATTTGGGTTGGCCCGAAGCGTCTATCTTCTTGGGGACCAACCACACTGGGGCACTCCAAGGGGAATGGCTATTCCGAATGATATCTTGTTCTAAAAGTTTCTGAATCTGTTTACTAATTTCTATTTTCTCGCATTGGGCGTATTTAAATGGTCTTGAATAAATTGGGATTTTGTCTGTCGGGGGATAAACTGTTTAATTTGGTTTGAAAAATCTTTGGGAATTGGCAAAGTAGTTTTTTCAATTCAACTTCCTCTTCCTTATTTAAATGTTCGATGCGTAATTGGTTAAAATCCATCTTATGATTTGTTTGTTCGTCCGTTATCAATGTAGTCACGTTAACTTCTACAAATTCTTCGTTTTTCCATTCTTTCTACTGTCAATGGTGAATCTAAGTAAACCTTCTGTTCTTTGTCTGAATAGTTGACTACTTCCATGTAACTAACATTATCTTTTGCTTTATATAATCCTTCTGTCACTAACACATATTTACATATTTCAACTTCTTTACAATTAAATTCCCCTTCTTTTATGTTAACCGGAAGAGCTACCACTGTTTTTGCTTGTGGCTCTAGCAGATAAACTTGCGTTGTCCTATTCTGTTTTAATATAATTGGTATTTGAGCGAACTCGGTGCGTAACACCAGATTTTTTTAAATCAATATTTGCTTTAAGTTGTGATAACAAATCTATGCCTAGTAGACCATCAAAGTAGTCATGAAATTTGAACAACAGAAATGTAAATTTTATATTTGTCTTAAATTCTTTAAAGCCTATGAATTCTGCTTTTTCCTTTAATGTGTGTTCGCTCAAAACTGTTTTGATTTTAAAATCTGTTTTTAATCTAATTCTTTTAGTGCTCGTGGTAAATTTGGGGTCTAAGAATGAATGGGTAGCCCCTGTGTCTAGTAAAAATTTTAGTTGTCTTCCAAACGGTGAGTCTATTGTCACATATGGAAGAGTCGAACCATGTTTGTGTCTGTCTATATATCCCGTCTGTCTTCCGAGGCTAGTTCTTGAAAATTTTGTAGGGTGTCCTGTGTCTGCTCATCGTTTCGACTTTGTCCGTTGATGTTATACGATTGCCCCGAACGGTTAGAGGAACTCATTTGTGTCCGTCCGCTCGTATAGTCTGTTCCTTCTGGCTTGGCCATTATTGCCCGTGTATTTGATTGGTTGTTTCTGTTATAATTGTTTGTCCTAGCACTATTGTTGGAACTATACTGTTGTGGAGCCTGATTGGATCCAAAACGGATATTAAAGTTTCTATTTCCATTGTTGCTAGTCGATGCTTGAACTACTTGACCCTGATCTGTGTTATTTGTCCTTTCCCCCTGTCATGGTCCTTTCTGATCGAATTGTTTTTTTTCCTTTCCTGGAAATACAATTCTCTTTCTTTTAGTGCCTCTAGAATTTTCGAGAGCATTTCACAATATGTTGTTGTTGTTGTGGCCCTTAATGCTGTTTTCAGCGGGATCTGGACGGTTTTTGTTAGAGCAGGAAAGGTGCAGTGGTAACTCGAGCGCCATCTGTTTGGGAATAATTGTAAAGCATGTGCATATGCATATGTGTACGAATTTAACAAACTAAACTACACGGGAACATAGGTCGAAGGGTATCCCACTGTCGCGTGCTGCGCGACTGTTGCTTTTCTTACTGGTTTTCATATGGAGAATGAACTGTGAGCCTTTTCAAAAGTAGAGTAGGCAGAGGCAGGACTCGGTGCGAACTTCGACATAGGATATAGCTTATAAAAATGACAGATAAAAGCGTTCACATAAGCGGACGGATAGACACACATGGCTCAATCGACATCACCGTTAATGCTGATTTTGAATATATTTACGTTGTATTGCATCAGGACAATCACAATAATTAATTAATATATTAAAAGTCAATGACATAAATTATTATAACTTATTATTATTATATATAAAAATTTAATTAATATTTGTAACACTTACACTTGCATTACATCGCGTACTCTTTTCCAATGTCGTTCACGCATATGGGGATTTTTTAAAGCCGTAATCAAGGGCAATGTACGCCTAAAGCTATCTATACTTTTTGTAGTTACCTCTAACATTTGCCAATGACGATCATAATAGAGCTTATTTAACATACTAAATTCTTTATATAGAGTTAAAGCCTTGTCTTCCATTTCATCAATATTAATTTTCCAAAAGTTTCCATTGCGCCACGTCTCCCAACTTGTTTGCCAGTCCAAAACAAGTGACCAAATATTTTTTACAATTTTAACTTCATTATCAAGTTTTTTTAAATCCATATTATCTGGTTGATTAACATTAAAAATAGATAGATCATTTTTTTAAACTTTCTTCAAATTTAAAGCAATCTTCCACTTTAACTAATATAATTTTAAGAAATTTTAATGCTGTTTTTGGATTTCTGTAAAAGATTTTTAAGCGATGAAAAGAATTTTATTGAGTTTTTAAGATTTACATATTAGATGCTGTAGGAAGTTTTAAAAAAAAATCTTCTAAAAAATTCTTTAATGATTAATTTAAACTTTTCTGCTTGATTTAATAATATCTTCTTAAATTCATCCCTATTATTATCCAGCATTTCATCGGCTTCGCCCAATTTTCTTATATAATCCGCCCATGCACTTTCAAGACCTTCAACCTGTTGACGGATTTCGTCTGGAATATCTACTTGATATTTATCCAACAGAAAAAAATAGATCAAAAATACTCTGAAAAGTTGCTTGTTTTAGAGGTGCTTCTTGAGTTAAATGCTCAAAAAATTCCTTTGCAGCTAAAGCTTCTTTTAGTGTTCTGGGCATCATCATAATTTTTTGACCATTTCGGTGCATATATCGATAAATTCCTGTAAAACAAAATAATTATTATATATTTTGCATAAGATAACAATAAATACCATTGAATTAAACTGATCGACTCAATAATAATAAATGGGAGGGTGGGGTAATTAAGATCAATAGGATAATTCCGTACACCTTTATTTTCTACGAAACGGCTGAGTCGGCCGAGTTTTTATAAATGGCAATGGAATAGCATCGATAGGCAGTTCTTCTGTAAGTTTCTACATCAAAAATCCTTGTTTATTGTATGCTTGATAATGAATTTTATGTTTTCTTTAGTCAGAAACTTATATTGATGGTCCAAATTATCTCACTACTAATGAAATTGTTGCTTCATTAAAGTTCGGCTGAGAGGTGAAATTTCCTATTTACTTAATGAATTTAATTAGGTAGCTTGTAATTATGAATTATTAATTTGTCTTTGTTTTTGTTCATTTATAGTTGTTGCTTATAGATCATAGATTTAAATAAATGTCGTTGTCATTTGTATTTAGATGACATGGCTTAATTGGCTCATCTATAAATACAGAGGAATATATATTATGTATTCATATTGGGGTCTTCCACGCCACCAACTGCTTGTTACATACATTTATTTTTACCTTTTCTTGGCCATTTTGAATGGTCGAAAGATTTAAAACTCCAAAGCAAGGCTCGGAGATGATTCACGTCACTGTTGAAGGTTGAATTAAATTAAATCCCATACCTTTCTCTACCTGTTACATACATTTCCGCAAAATTAGTGTTTGCGGCAGATCACTGCTTTATCTAAGCGCTCAAGGTTGCCATACGAATAGAATCAGGTGTTAAAATGGATGTTCTATGCAGCTATTAAGTCTTATGTTAAGTAGCTGTTAAATGTCATGCTAGCAGCTGTTAAGACTAATTTAAAACAGTCTCTTCTCGCATCATGCAGCGGAACAATAATAATTAATAATATTAAACCCTTGGTTTTAATTCGAATAGAAGTAAAGTAGCACAAATCAGTGTACCCGTAAACATTGGTGACCCCGACGTGATTTTATAAAAATTAAAATGAGATTCTAAGCACTTTAGTATCACATTCGTAATTTATTCGCGCAATCGCTGCCGGCGCATTTTTATACCCTTCGACCATTAAAAATGGTCAAAAAGGGTATACTAACTTTGTGCAAATGTATGTAACAGGCATAAGGAGGCGTCGTAGACCCCATAAAGTATATATATTCTTGCTCAGGATCACAAGCCAAGTGGATTGAGCCGTGTCTGTCTGTCTGTCTGTCTGTCCGTCTGTCCGTCTGTCTGTGTGAACGCACAGATCTCAGCTATGATAAAAGCTAGAGTTACCAAATTTGGCAGGAAGACTCCTGTGTACTATAAGCAGATCAAGTTTATTTCAAGTGTTAGGTGCCACGCCCACCGCCCCCGTAAATCAAAAATTTGATTTTTTGAACTTAATTTGTAAGCGCTTTATGAAAGCTACAACTTTGTGACTTTAACATATACTAAGCTAAATGAAATATCTACGTATTCTCCAAATTACAATCCGATCGGACAATAAACACAAAAGTTATTTAAGAAAGTATGAGCATAAAACCAACTGCTTCTGTCAGCTAATAAGGGAGGCGGGCGAGCGCGAAGAAGCCCGAAGTGGTCAAATATGGCGTCTTTTATCGAGCGCAGATGTCGAAAACTGGAAAACATGGAAGGCGTTATACTGCAGTCACCCAGCCTACAGGATGCGCACAAGAAGAATGGTCGAAATTCACTTATAGCCTCTAGCAGCATCGCAAACGCGTGCCTTTTATGCGACTCAAAGGATCACTACTTACCTAAATGTCCTCGTTTTGCCAACCTATCTTCTTCTCTCCGCTTTAATGAAGCTAAGCGTATGCAGCTATGCTTCAACTGCCTTCGTAAAGGTCATGCCTTACAGCAATGTCGAGCTGGACATTGCAGATACTGCCAGCAGAAGCATCACACCCTGCTGCATACAGGCCAAATCCCCTCGACTTCAAATGCCACCAATGCACAGCATGGAACAATTCAGCAGCAGCAAACGCTAATCACAACTGCCTCGAACTTCGCACCTGAGCCCACGGAAAGGCAGTCAGCTGATTACGTATTGTTGCCCACAGCCATCATATACATCAAAAACAGAGCGGGTACTTTTATACCATGTCGTGCCTTGCTCGACTCAGCACCACAACTGAATTTCGTCACCAGTCGGCTGGCCAACCAGTTGCAACTGGTCACACGAAAATCAACAGTTTCAATCTCCGGAATAGGTGAAGTTTCTCTGTCGTCGAACGCAGCAGTCGATCTTGCTGCTCAATCGCTTGATCGGAAATACAGCGCAGCATTTTCGGCTGTTGTCACACGGACGATCACGGACTACCATCCTCATATCGGAATCGACATAACCAGCTGGAACATCCCGAAGAACATAGCACTCGCCGATCCATCGTTCCACAAATCACAGCGAGTCGATGTATTACTTGGCGCCGGCCTCCAGAGGATGACAACCTTACCGATATAGTCAAACTATTCTGGGAAATTGACAGTTGCTATGATTCCGCATCAACAGTCACGGAGGAAGACATGATTTGTGAAAACTTATTCTTGAAAGGCTACACGCGTCTGGAGACTGGACAATACTCAGTGCGTTTACCAGCAAAGGAGGATCTTGATGCCCTTGGAGACTCATTCCATCCGGCTTTGAGGCGCTTCAAGTCTCTCGAGTCTAGACTCCAAAGGAATCAACAGCTGAAAGAGCAGTATTCAGCATTTCTTCAGGAATACATCGACCTAGTACACATGTCTTTAGACTCCAGCCATCATGATGGACCGCGTTTTTATTTGCCTCACCACTGTGTAGAAAAACCGAACAGCACATCCACAAAGTTGCGCGTAGTTTTTGACGATCAGCAAAAACTATAACTGGCGCATCTCTTAATGATCTTTTGCTGGCCCAACCATTCAATCCAAGCTTTTTTAACATATTGTAGTAAGATACACAAATGCATATACCCTGTTTAATATAGAGTTTAACATAGAGTATGTAACAACATTGTATAAGCGTATATATGAGACGGTTAGCGGCGCAGCGTGAGAACTGCCGCGCAAGCACTCTGTATAAAATTGCCTTATATACGCTCACACTTATATATTTAAAAACCATTATGTATTAGATTTAAGCAAAGAATATTTTCACAATAAAGAAACAGTTACACTTGAACTGGCAAACAACGAAGTACCTAATTGTTTATTATTACATTGGTGACCGTTACTTATTACAATATTGATCAGATTTCGTTTCTTCAAGGTTGCTATGTGTGGAGATATTTCCAAGATGTATCGTTGCGTGCGTATTTCGCCACCAGATCAACACCTGCAATGCATTCTGTGGCGCAACAATTCCGACGAACCAATAAACGTGTACACCCTGAATACAGTTACGTACGGAACAAAGCCTGCAGCCTTTTCGCAATTCGCGCCATGCATCAGCTGACCTACGATGAGGAACCATCATTTCCGCTTGCCGCAAGGATCGTCCGAAAAGATTTCTACGTGAACGTCTCAGGTGGTGACTCCATCAAGAAAGCGAAGGAAATTCGACAGCAAGTCAAGCAATTGCTCGCCAGAGGACTATTTCCAATAATTAAGTGGTGCTCGAATGAGTCTGCCGCTCTTGAGGGTAAAGCTGAAACTGACTGCGAAAAGCTTATGCAGTTTCACGACGGCACAGGTATTGCCAAGACGCTCGGTTTAGCCTGGGACCCGGCATCGGACTTCCTGCTTTTCAATTTCACCGACATTATCCCTAACGGACCAACTACAAAGCGCAGCGTATTATCCTCACTTGCAAAATTCTACGACCCATTGGGACTCATCTCTCCTATCATTACTAGGATGAAAGTGTTCATGCAAGCACTCTGGAAGGAAAACATCGACTGGGATGAGGGCCTTCCGCAGCATCTTCATTCAGCGTGGACGGAAATCACATCACTGTTATCCTTTGTTCACAGCCTTAAGTTTCCCCGCTTCATCATGGCGCCTGCAGGGAAATATGAGATCCACGGTTTCTGCGACGCCAGTATATCAGTGTATGGAGCATTCATCTACGTGCGATCTGAAGTTGATGGAGACTATTCAACGCATTTGCTGTGCTCAAAGTCGAGAGTAGCTCCGTTAAAAACATTAACAATACCTTTACTTGAACTCTCTTCTGCACTAATCCTATCGGAACTCATATCAATCGTCGCAAAAGACATTTCATTCAAATGTAAATATCATTGCTGGACAGATTCGACAATAGCGTTAGCATGGTTACGTAACTCCCCGTCTGGTTAGAAATGAGACGTTTACTAATTGAATTTAAATTGTTATGTTAAATTTCCTAGAAACATATGTTTTGTTAACAGAGCAATGCAACTATGCTTTTGCTTTAGAATGTAATTGATATCGATAAGTTTGTTACCGAAACCTGTGAATGGTAGAAAAATCAGTTTTTTTGTGAAGATGCTAAGAAAAAAGCTACGCGAGAATGAACTCGCCAATATTGTGTGGACACATTAAGAAATAAAGTGTGCAACCTAGAAAAAGAATTACAGTCCACTCTTTTGATTCATTCATCATCATTTTGGTCCTTCGAGCCGGATCGTCGCGGGATCATCACGGCTTGCTTGGAATTTGGCACTCTTTCTTTTCATTGGATTTGGTTTTTTCACACTTGAGTGAACATTCGTTTCTAACCTCACAATGCAGGCAATCATTCAGCAGCGTGGTTTTTGCAAATCGAAAATAACTCGCGCTTATACATCGACGTTGGATTTGACCACAACTTCTTTGGCGACTTTGGAATATCGCATTCGACGTTTGACGGAAACTTTTGAAGGCTTGACGATATTAACTGCGGAATATTACAATTATTCACATGAAGACAATTGGGCTGAACCAGACGATTTACATGAATATGAAAGGAAGTTCTACGATACACATTCCAAATTATCTTGTGCTGTGGCTGATGCTACGGCAGCTCAGATTCACTCCTCGACACCAAACGCAACTGCAGATCAGCTGGAACGGCTCGCTACATCGCAAGCGGAGTTTTTGGAACACATGCGCAGTTCAAACAGCAGTGATTTTCGATGTGAGAAAATCAAAATTCCTACTTTCAGTGGCAATTATGAGGACTGGCTGCAGTTTTGTGATTTATTTCTGGGATCAATCGGGAATCGTAGCAATTTCACGAGCTGCCAGAAGTTTCACTATTTGAAATCTTATTTGGCCGGAGACGTACTTAGCTTGGTAAAACACATTGCAGTGACAGAAGAGAACTATACAGGAGCATGGGAACGATTGGTTACAAGATATGACAAGAAACAATTAATTGCCCGATCATTTGTTAAACGTTTCTTATCTATGCCGAGTGTCTCTGGATCTGGTGCTGCTTCTCTTTGGAAACTTGCCGACGGAGCAGATGAAGCAATCCGAGGACTGAAAGCTCTCGATTGCAATGGGCGTGATCTATGGGTGATCAATATTTTGCTAAACAAACTGGACGTTGATACAAGACAAGCGTGGGCAGAGCGCGAAGAGTCTACCGAAAACAAAGTGAGCATCGAAACCTTTTTGAAATTCATATTCAACCGTTGCGACGCATTGGAATCTTGCCAACCTGTTCGCCACACATCGGGAAAGTGTACAGCAACTGTGCATCTAGCTAACCAGGAGACCAGAACACCAGTGGAAAGCTTTGTGTAGTATGCAAGCAATCTCACACAATCTCATCTTGTGATTAATTTAAGGCTATGGAGCTGCTGAACCGCAGGTCATTTATAAAGGACAACAATCTTTGTTTCAATTGCTTGGCTCAGAACCATACAGCAAAACAATGTACTTCAAAGTATCGGTGTCGTCAATGTCAAGGCATGCATCATACGCTTGTTAACTATACGCCGCAAGTGGAACCGGATCTTCGACCAACTACTAGAAACATTCCAACGGATACACAACAGACCACAGCCGGTATGTCACATTTCTCGGCAGTTACGATGTTTCTGCAGCGAGCGCAAACATTAATACCAACAATACTTGCACATGTGATCAACAAATGGGGCAAACTTACAACTTGTCGCCTACTATTGGATTCTGGATCTACTATAACGTTGGCCAGCGAAGCGTTTGTGCAACGCATCGGAGCAAGACGATCACATGCCCGAATCTCAGTGATTGGGCTCTCAGCCAATCACGCAGGTACCACTCGAGGATGCACCAAGTTGACTCTACAATCTCGTGTAACTAATGATGCTGTTCATATCACCACCTTCATTATGAATTCATTAACATCATCTGTTCCTTCTCATGAGGTCAACACAAGTACTTGGGATGCCCTTGCAGGATTGGCATTGGCAGACCCGACGTTTCATACACCTGGTCAGATTGACGTTATTATTGGCTCTGATCAACTATGGATTTACACAGGCGAGCGAATCCCCATAGGAAACAATGGCCTTCAAGCACTTAACACCCTTTTTGGTTAGGTCGTTGTCGGCTCTTGTGACAACGTTCAGGACACGACGATGACTCATCAAGCACTACATGCTCAATTGGACTTGGATTCATTGGTTCGATCATTTATGGAAATGGACAACATTAATCCAAGCAAATCGACGATCGATGCATGTGACCCAACCGAACAGCATTTTGTGGCCTCTCATAAACGGAATAGCGAGGGTGTGTACATAGTGGAGTACCCCTTCAAAGCTGATGCGCCACCTCTTCATAATTCAATGCTGACACAGACAATTAAACGATTCTCATCACAAGAAGGCAAGTTTAGACGTTACCCAGATCTGCGTAGCCAGTATGTTGATTTTATGAAGAACTATCTTGAACGGGGACATATGAAACCAGAAAGCACGACTACCAAGTGCCGAGTGGTCTTCGACGGTTCGGTTAAGGATGACACAGGCTTCTCACTCAACGATCGGTTGCACATCGGTCCACCAATTCAACGAGACCTGTTTGGAGTTTGCCTGAGATTTGGACAACATTGCTACGTAGTTTGTGCTGATATAGAGAAGATGTTTCGAGGCATTCAAGTATCAAAGTCACATACGGATTTGCAACGCATAGTGTGGCGTGAAGACGAAAGATTTCCTCTTCGACACTATCGTTTGTTGACTGTCACATATGGATTAGCACCGTCACTCTTTTTAGCGGTAAGACTACTAAAGCAACTCGCTGAAGATGATCGACAGGAGCATCCCTTGGCTGCGCAAGCTCTACTGCACGATACTTATGTGGACGACATATCTTCGGGAGCCGATTCTATATAGGGTCTACTCAAACTAAAGGACGAACTTGTTTGCTTGCTAGCCAAAGCCAAATTCAATCTTCGTAAGTGGAGCTCTAATTGTGAAGAGCTTATGAGGATGTTACCTCTGCAAGACTGTGAATACAAGCCGATTGCGGATGAAGACCAGCCTGTATCTCACTTGGTCAAAATCTTGGGATTGCTGTGGAGTCCACGATCCGATGAGGTCGGCATAAAGCTTAATACCTTTGACACTGATCGCGAGCCAACTAAGCGCACCCTTTTGTCTGAACTGTCAAAGATCTACGATCCGCTGGGATTTGTGGCACCAACAACTGTAATGCTGAAAATACTCTTTCAAGAATGTTGGCTGACTTCCCTCAACTGGGAGGATGTGCTCACCGGAACTATATTAAGGCGTTGGCTTATTTTGGCAAATGAACTTGAGTTATTATCGAAGTGTCGGATTCCTCGACACATTGCTAGGCCAGCATACGCTATCGAATTACATGGATACGCAGATGCTTCATCGCAAGCATTTGGAGCTGTCGTTTACAGTCGTGTCGCAATAGAAACTGAAATCGTTGTTACTTTGATCGCTGCCAAAACTCGTGTTGCTCCGATCAAACCTATCTCAATACCTCGACTCGAACTAAATGCTGCTCATCTATTATCGAAATTATTAACGCTCATCAAGGACTCTTTAACCATTCCAATCGCTAGCATCGACTGCTGGAGCGATTCGGAAATTGTACTGCATTGGTTATCAGCACCACCGCGTAAATGGAATACATACGTGTGCAATAGGACAGCAGAAATCTTACAGGATTATCCAAGGAGCTGTTGGCATCATGTAAGGTCAGAAGACAATCCAGCTGATTGTGCATCGCGAGGATTATTGTCTTCCAAGCTACTTGAACACAGTTTACGGTGGAAAGGTCCACCATGGCTCTCACAACCTCGTCCAGAATGGCCATCTGAAAGAAAAGGATCTGAATTCGACGTACTTCCCCTCGCTGCAGTGGAAGAAAAACCTCAACAAACCCTTGTTATTGCACAAAAATCCTGAATTGAATGTAGACGTGCTCAATCTGTTGAGCAACAAGCTGTCATCATGGAGCCATCTTCTGCGGGTTACTTGCTATGTCTTTCGTTTCTAGCATCAACATTGCCGCAAAGAAAAACTTTGTAAATTAGACAACGGCGAAAATTTGAAGTATCCATGTCAGGATTGGACACGAGGCAGATTCTTGACTGCAACTGAATTACATTATGCTCGTAACAGACTTCTGCTGCATATGCAACGTACTGAATTCACTCGGGACTATGAAGTACTCTCGAGAAGCAACATTCTACAAACAAAATCGAATTTAATAAAGCTCGCACCATTTTGTGACCCGATTGGATTACTGCGAGTCGGAGGGCGCATTGTGAAATCGGAACTGAACTTCAATGCAAAACATCCTATTCTCATAGCTAAGTCTTCGCCAATTGCATCGTTATTAATTCATTATTTTCACAGAACTCATCTTCATTCCGGCGTTGAAGCTACTTTCCATATCGTTCGACAACAATTTTGGATATTGGGAGCACGTAACTTAATCCGGAAAGAAGTCTTTCGCTGCAAGCAATGTTTTATGCAACGCCGTAACACAGCACAGCAGGTACTGGCAGATCTACCTGTACCTAGAGTTCATCAAAGTCCATGTTTTCAACACACTGGTCTCGACTACGCGGGACCTATCGCTATAAAAGAATCTAAGGGTCGAACTCGAGGATTGGCAAGGCATGGTTTGCCATATTTGTGTGTCTGGTAACTAAGGCCATCCATATTGAGGTAGTCAGCGATCTGACTACGAATGCGTTTATAGCCGCGTTCAAACGTTTTTGTCCACGAAGGAAGACTCCGACGGATCTTTACTCCGACAACGGAACTACATTCCACGGAGCCAAACGGGAGCTCAATACTATGCGAGAAGTAGCTACAGCACATGCCAAGGATGAGCAACTAGCTAAATTCTTTGCCACGGAAGGACTCACTTGGCATTTCATTCCCCCGTCCGCACCACATTTTGGTGGGTTGTGGGAATCGGGCGTGCGTTCAATTAAACTTCATTTGCGCCGAGTAGGAGGAGCAGCCGCTCTCACCTTTGAAGAGTTGTGTACCGTATTGACACAAATCGAAGCTCTTCTGAATTCACGGCCTTTGTCACAATCTGGTGATGACAGCCTTGACCCACTGACACCGGCACACTTTCTAGTGGGACAACCGTACACAGCTTTGCCAGAACCGTCGCTTTTAAACACAAGCATTAATAGATTACAGCGTTGGACTCAGCTTCAGGCTATGGTACAGGGATTCTGGAAGCGCTGGCATATGGAGTACTTGACGAGTCTGCAGGAGCGCAACAAATGGCAATAGAAAACTCCCAATCTATGCGTGGATACACTTGTGGTTCTAAAGGAGCCCAATTTACCTCCATCCAAATGGGGCGCATCATTGAGGTTCATCCAGGAACCGACCACAAGATCAGAGTTGTAACGATAAAGACGGCACATGGAATATATAAGCGGTCTATTACAAAGATTGCACCGCTCCCAATTGACTGAACGCGGAGTTCAGGGGGCCGGTATGGTTAGAAATGAGACGTTTACTAATTGAATTTAAATTGTTATGTTAAATTTCCTAGAAACATATATTTTGTTAACAGAGCAATGCAACTATGCTTTTGCTTTAGAATGTAATTGATATCGATAAGTTTGTTACCGAAACCTGTGAATGGTAGAAAAATCAGTTTTTTTGTGAAGATGCTAAGAAAAAAGCTACGCGAGAATGAACTCGCCAATATTGTGTGGACACATTAAGAAATAAAGTGTGCAACCTAGAAAAAAGAATTACAGTCCACTCTTTTGATTCATTCATCATCATTTTGGTCCTTCGAGCCGGATCGTCGCGGGATCTTCACGGCTTGCTTGGAATTTGGCACTCTTTCTTTTTTATTGGATTTGGTTTTTTCACACTTGAGTGAAAATTCGTTTCTAACTCTTTTGATTCATTCATCATCACCGTCCAACAAAGTGTTTGGGGCAAATCGGGTAACACAAATCCAGGACCTAACGAGAGGCATGACGTGGCATCATGTCACTTCGCAACTGAACCCAGCTGACGTCCTATCGCGAGGATGCACCCCACTTCAGCTAATCAACTTGCAACTATGGCATTATTGAACTTCCTTTTTGCATCTTCCCATGTCAAAATGGCCGGAAACGGTAGTATCATCAGTGGAACTTCCAAAGCGACGAAGAAAGGTTTTCCTTCCCCCCCCCTTCACAAAAAGACATTGAACTGATTGTAAGTTTCACAACTCCTTTGAAAAGCTGAAGCGAATATTTGCGTATGTACATCGATTTGTGAACAGAGACTCTCCAAAACAAACGGGCTCTATCACACTGCAGGAAGAATTAAATTGGGTACCCATCTCATGATTCGAAGCATCCAGAAGATTCACTTTGTCGAGGACTACAAAGCACTCAGAGAGAGCAAGTCAGCCTGGAAGGAGTCCGCTGAAATCTTTGCAACCATTCATGGACTCTATAGGTCTTATGCGAGTTGGAGGAAGACTGCATAACTCATATTTGGAGTATGAGGCCAAGCACCCAATCTTATTGCCCAAACAGCATCCTGTGACGCGGTCAATAATCATGCACTACCATGTTAAATTTCTTCACGCTGGTCCGCAATGCCTACTTGCAAACATAAGGCATAGGAGGGCTAAAAGCCGTCTCCAGTGTTGTCAACAAATGCATTCGTTGCTTTCACGCTCGACCTACCACACTGCAGCAAGTAATGGCTCCACTCAACAGCCCGCGTAACACCCAGCCATACGTTTCATGTAACCGGCATAGATTTTTGTGGGCCCTTCTTCAAATCAGAAGTGAGAAATCGTGCGGTTACAAAATGCTATATAGCAATATTCAATTGCTTCTCAACAAAAGCATGCCATCTAGAGCTCGTGGAGGACCTGTCGACACCTTCCTTCATCGCTGCTCTAAAACGTTTCGTCAGTCTTCGAGGGAAGCCACGCGATATTTGGACGGACAACGCAACAAATTTTGTCGGCGCTCAAGCTCTGGGTACCGAGACACCGTTACTAGGGCAGGTGTTCGCCTGTGCACTAGATCTTGGTACCGAGGTATCCGTTGCTCATGAGTGTGCTAGGCTCGCGCTCTGGGTCCCGAGACACCGTTACTTGTGTGTGCACAAGCTTTGTGTACCGAGGTACCGTTACTTGTGCGACTGTTCGACTGTGCGCTAGCTCTGGGTACCGATGCCCCGTTACTAAGCATGGGTGCCGGATGTCTGGTGTTTCCCTTGCGACGTGCCCTGTTTCATATGTTCTGCCTACGCCCTTGTACATTTATTAGACTTAGACCTAACTTATATTTATATTTATTTAAAAGTTAAATTATTAACTATGGCGCGCTTCATGCGGCGCCACACATCGGGAAAGTGTACAGCAACTGTGCATCTAGCTAACCAGGAGACCAGAACACCAGTGGAAAGCTTTGTGTAGTATGCAAGCAATCTCACACAATCTCATCTTGTGATTAATTTAAGGCTATGGAGCTGCTGAACCGCAGGTCATTTATAAAGGACAACAATCTTTGTTTCAATTGCTTGGCTCAGAACCATACAGCAAAACAATGTACTTCAAAGTATCGGTGTCGTCAATGTCAAGGCATGCATCATACGCTTGTTAACTATACGCCGCAAGTGGAACCGGATCTTCGACCAACTACTAGAAACATTCCAACGGATACACAACAGACCACAGCCGGTATGTCACATTTCTCGGCAGTTACGATGTTTCTGCAGCGAGCGCAAACATTAATACCAACAATACTTGCACATGTGATCAACAAATGGGGCAAACTTACAACTTGTCGCCTACTATTGGATTCTGGATCTACTATAACGTTGGCCAGCGAAGCGTTTGTGCAACGCATCGGAGCAAGACGATCACATGCCCGAATCTCAGTGATTGGGCTCTCAGCCAATCACGCAGGTACCACTCGAGGATGCACCAAGTTGACTCTACAATCTCGTGTAACTAATGATGCTGTTCATATCACCACCTTCATTATGAATTCATTAACATCATCTGTTCCTTCTCATGAGGTCAACACAAGTACTTGGGATGCCCTTGCAGGATTGGCATTGGCAGACCCGACGTTTCATACACCTGGTCAGATTGACGTTATTATTGGCTCTGATCAACTATGGATTTACACAGGCGAGCGAATCCCCATAGGAAACAATGGCCTTCAAGCACTTAACACCCTTTTTTGGTTAGGTCGTTGTCGGCTCTTGTGACAACGTTCAGGACACGACGATGACTCATCAAGCACTACATGCTCAATTGGACTTGGATTCATTGGTTCGATCATTTATGGAAATGGACAACATTAATCCAAGCAAATCGACGATCGATGCATGTGACCCAACCGAACAGCATTTTGTGGCCTCTCATAAACGGAATAGCGAGGGTGTGTACATAGTGGAGTACCCCTTCAAAGCTGATGCGCCACCTCTTCATAATTCAATGCTGACACAGACAATTAAACGATTCTCATCACAAGAAGGCAAGTTTAGACGTTACCCAGATCTGCGTAGCCAGTATGTTGATTTTATGAAGAACTATCTTGAACGGGGACATATGAAACCAGAAAGCACGACTACCAAGTGCCGAGTGGTCTTCGACGGTTCGGTTAAGGATGACACAGGCTTCTCACTCAACGATCGGTTGCACATCGGTCCACCAATTCAACGAGACCTGTTTGGAGTTTGCCTGAGATTTGGACAACATTGCTACGTAGTTTGTGCTGATATAGAGAAGATGTTTCGAGGCATTCAAGTATCAAAGTCACATACGGATTTGCAACGCATAGTGTGGCGTGAAGACGAAAGATTTCCTCTTCGACACTATCGTTTGTTGACTGTCACATATGGATTAGCACCGTCACTCTTTTTAGCGGTAAGACTACTAAAGCAACTCGCTGAAGATGATCGACAGGAGCATCCCTTGGCTGCGCAAGCTCTACTGCACGATACTTATGTGGACGACATATCTTCGGGAGCCGATTCTATATAGGGTCTACTCAAACTAAAGGACGAACTTGTTTGCTTGCTAGCCAAAGCCAAATTCAATCTTCGTAAGTGGAGCTCTAATTGTGAAGAGCTTATGAGGATGTTACCTCTGCAAGACTGTGAATACAAGCCGATTGCGGATGAAGACCAGCCTGTATCTCACTTGGTCAAAATCTTGGGATTGCTGTGGAGTCCACGATCCGATGAGGTCGGCATAAAGCTTAATACCTTTGACACTGATCGCGAGCCAACTAAGCGCACCCTTTTTGTCTGAACTGTCAAAGATCTACGATCCGCTGGGATTTGTGGCACCAACAACTGTAATGCTGAAAATACTCTTTCAAGAATGTTGGCTGACTTCCCCTCAACTGGGAGGATGTGCTCACCGGAACTATATTAAGGCGTTGGCTTATTTTGGCAAATGAACTTGAGTTATTATCGAAGTGTCGGATTCCTCGACACATTGCTAGGCCAGCATACGCTATCGAATTACATGGATACGCAGATGCTTCATCGCAAGCATTTGGAGCTGTCGTTTACAGTCGTGTCGCAATAGAAACTGAAATCGTTGTTACTTTGATCGCTGCCAAAACTCGTGTTGCTCCGATCAAACCTATCTCAATACCTCGACTCGAACTAAATGCTGCTCATCTATTATCGAAATTATTAACGCTCATCAAGGACTCTTTAACCATTCCAATCGCTAGCATCGACTGCTGGAGCGATTCGGAAATTGTACTGCATTAGTTATCAGCACCACCGCGTAAATGGAATACATACGTGTGCAATAGGACAGCAGAAATCTTACAGGATTATCCAAGGAGCTGTTGGCATCATGTAAGGTCAGAAGACAATCCAGCTGATTGTGCATCGCGAGGATTATTGTCTTCCAAGCTACTTGAACACAGTTTACGGTGGAAAGGTCCACCATGGCTCTCACAACCTCGTCCAGAATGGCCATCTGAAAGAAAAGGATCTGAATTCGACGTACTTCCCCTCGCTGCAGTGGAAGAAAAACCTCAACAAACCCTTGTTATTGCACAAAATCCTGAATTGAATGTAGACGTGCTCAATCTGTTGAGCAACAAGCTGTCATCATGGAGCCATCTTCTGCGGGTTACTTGCTATGTCTTTCGTTTCTAGCATCAACATTGCCGCAAAGAAAAACTTTGTAAATTAGACAACGGCGAAAATTTGAAGTATCCATGTCAGGATTGGACACGAGGCAGATTCTTGACTGCAACTGAATTACATTATGCTCGTAACAGACTTCTGCTGCATATGCAACGTACTGAATTCACTCGGGACTATGAAGTACTCTCGAGAAGCAACATTCTACAAACAAAATCGAATTTAATAAAGCTCGCACCATTTTGTGACCCGATTGGATTACTGCGAGTCGGAGGGCGCATTGTGAAATCGGAACTGAACTTCAATGCAAAACATCCTATTCTCATAGCTAAGTCTTCGCCAATTGCATCGTTATTAATTCATTATTTTCACAGAACTCATCTTCATTCCGGCGTTGAAGCTACTTTCCATATCGTTCGACAACAATTTTGGATATTGGGAGCACGTAACTTAATCCGGAAAGAAGTCTTTCGCTGCAAGCAATGTTTTATGCAACGCCGTAACACAGCACAGCAGGTACTGGCAGATCTACCTGTACCTAGAGTTCATCAAAGTCCATGTTTTCAACACACTGGTCTCGACTACGCGGGACCTATCGCTATAAAAGAATCTAAGGGTCGAACTCCGAGGATTGGCAAGGCATGGTTTGCCATATTTGTGTGTCTGGTAACTAAGGCCATCCATATTGAGGTAGTCAGCGATCTGACTACGAATGCGTTTATAGCCGCGTTCAAACGTTTTTGTCCACGAAGGAAGACTCCGACGGATCTTTACTCCGACAACGGAACTACATTCCACGGAGCCAAACGGGAGCTCAATACTATGCGAGAAGTAGCTACAGCACATGCCAAGGATGAGCAACTAGCTAAATTCTTTGCCACGGAAGGACTCACTTGGCATTTCATTCCCCCGTCCGCACCACATTTTGGTGGGTTGTGGGAATCGGGCGTGCGTTCAATTAAACTTCATTTGCGCCGAGTAGGAGGAGCAGCCGCTCTCACCTTTGAAGAGTTGTGTACCGTATTGACACAAATCGAAGCTCTTCTGAATTCACGGCCTTTGTCACAATCTGGTGATGACAGCCTTGACCCACTGACACCGGCACACTTTCTAGTGGGACAACCGTACACAGCTTTGCCAGAACCGTCGCTTTTAAACACAAGCATTAATAGATTACAGCGTTGGACTCAGCTTCAGGCTATGGTACAGGGATTCTGGAAGCGCTGGCATATGGAGTACTTGACGAGTCTGCAGGAGCGCAACAAATGGCAATAGAAAACTCCCAATCTATGCGTGGATACACTTGTGGTTCTAAAGGAGCCCAATTTACCTCCATCCAAATGGGGCGCATCATTGAGGTTCATCCAGGAACCGACCACAAGATCAGAGTTGTAACGATAAAGACGGCACATGGAATATATAAGCGGTCTATTACAAAGATTGCACCGCTCCCAATTGACTGAACGCGGAGTTCAGGGGGCCGGTATGGTTAGAAATGAGACGTTTACTAATTGAATTTAAATTGTTATGTTAAATTTCCTAGAAACATATATTTTGTTAACAGAGCAATGCAACTATGCTTTTGCTTTAGAATGTAATTGATATCGATAAGTTTGTTACCGAAACCTGTGAATGGTAGAAAAATCAGTTTTTTTGTGAAGATGCTAAGAAAAAGCTACGCGAGAATGAACTCGCCAATATTGTGTGGACACATTAAGAAATAAAGTGTGCAACCTAGAAAAAGAATTACAGTCCACTCTTTTGATTCATTCATCATCATTTTGGTCCTTCGAGCCGGATCGTCGCGGGATCTTCACGGCTTGCTTGGAATTTGGCACTCTTTTTTTTTTTATTGGATTTGGTTTTTTCACACTTGAGTGAAAATTCGTTTCTAACTCTTTTGATTCATTCATCATCACCGTCCAACAAAGTGTTTGGGGGCAAATCGGGTAACACAAATCCAGGACCTAACGAGAGGCATGACGTGGCATCATGTCACTTCGCAACTGAACCCAGCTGACGTCCTATCGCGAGGATGCACCCCACTTCAGCTAATCAACTTGCAACTATGGCATTATTGAACTTCCTTTTTGCATCTTCCCATGTCAAAATGGCCGGAAACGGTAGTATCATCAGTGGAACTTCCAAAGCGACGAAGCAGAGTTCTCATTTCTCCGTCATACAAAGACATCGCAACTGATTGTAAGTTTCACAACTCCTTTGAAAAGCTGAAGCGAATATTTGCGTATGTACATCGATTTGTGAACAGAGACTCTCCAAAACAAACGGGCTCTATCACACTGCAGGAAATTAAATTGGGTACCCATCTCATGATTCGAAGCATCCAGAAGATTCACTTTGTCGAGGACTACAAAGCACTCAGAGAGAGCAAGTCGCTGCCTGGAAGGAGTCCGCTGAAATCTTTGCAACCATTCATGGACTGTATAGGTCTTATGCGAGTTGGAGGAAGACTGCATAACTCATATTTGGAGTATGAGGCCAAGCACCCAATCTTATTGCCCAAACAGCATCCTGTGACGCGGTCAATAATCATGCACTACTATGTTAAATTTCTTCACGCTGGTCCGCAATGCCTACTTGCAAACATAAGGCATAGGAGGGCTAAAAGCCGTCTCCAGTGTTGTCAACAAATGCATTCGTTGCTTTCACGCTCGACCTACCACACTGCAGCAAGTAATGGCTCCACTACCAACAGCCCGCGTAACACCCAGCCCTACGTTTAATGTAACCGGCATAGATTTTTGTGGGCCCTTCTTCAAATCAGAAGTGAGAAATCGTGCGGTTACAAAATGCTATATAGCAATATTCAATTGCTTCTCAACAAAAAGCATGCCATCTAGAGCTCGTGGAGGACCTGTCGACACCTTCCTTCATCGCTGCTCTAAAACGTTTCGTCAGTCTTCGAGGGAAGCCACGCGATATTTGGACGGACAACGCAACAAATTTTGTCGGCGCTCAAGCTCTGGGTACCGAGACACCGTTACTAGGGCAGGTGTTCGCCTGTGCACTAGATCTTGGTACCGAGGTATCCGTTGCTCATGAGTGTGCTAGGCTCGCGCTCTGGGTCCCGAGACACCGTTACTTGTGTGTGCACAAGCTTTGTGTACCGAGGTACCGTTACTTGTGCGACTGTTCGACTGTGCGCTAGCTCTGGGTACCGATGCCCCGTTACTAAGCATGGGTGCCGGATGTCTGGTGTTTCCCTTGCGACGTGCCCTGTTTCATATGTTCTGCCTACGCCCTTGTACATTTATTAGACTTAGACCTAACTTATATTTATATTTATTTAAAAGTTAAATTATTAACTATGGCGCGCTTCATGCGGCGTCACACCCCCACCTTAATTCACCGGGGTTTGGGTGAATAAATATCTAAAATCATGGTGCGAAACGTGAAACTCGGCCAATATCTTATGAGTAAATACATGTCAGGGTAATTATGGTCACAAAGCATGGAATTTACAGGAAGCCTGACCCGCTCGGTACCTGGTCACTTTCGCTGGTCGCGTCCTCGCCGTGGAATGCCTTCAGGTCGGTCAAATCCTGCGCTGCATCGCTGCTTCGTCCTGACGTCTTGGAGGCGTAGGATCGATCGTGTAGCACACGACTCGGTAAGGTTCATCGTAGCGGGGTGTCAACTTGGCGGCGAATCCTCGATGCCCGGCTTCCACTCCCGGCGGCGTAAATTGTAGTACCGCTGCTTATTTGGGTACTCATCCCGCAATGTGATGAGGTGTTCCGTAATGGGTGGAACCCCCACCAAAGCGTCGGATTTAGCCAGCTTGCCGGCGAATCCGTCGACTGTCTATAGTAAGTCTTCGATACCCGGTTTCCTCTCCCGGCGGCGTAAATTGTAGTACCTCCCTCCGCATCCTCCGTCGCTTGGTGGGATGTCCCGGGCATTGGTACTGTCGTCTCTCTCTCTCCCAGCTGGATCCTCTCCCGCAAGGCTCGTGTCACGGCTCGCGATGATCCATCCGCCAGCTTGATCCGGATCAGTGCTGCTCGCTCGTTCTCCGGTATGCTCAGCGTGGCCGCCATACGCTCGCTGATGAAGCTGCGAGTGGCTCCCGTGTCGATCGTGGCGTCCATTGTTACTAACTCGATCCGAACATGCGCGATGACACGTCCACTCCCGCACCTCAGAGGTGCTACTCCTGGGAACTGCGGTGCGGCGTCTCTGAGTTGTTCCCCATCGGCTGAAGACGCGCAGCATTTCCAGACGTAGGTTGCCGACAGTAGCCCACCGTGCGCACACCGTGTCGACCGCAATCCCAACAGAACAGCACGCGGCTGTTACGGCAGTCCGCCTGTAAATGCCCAGGTTGAGCTCAGTTGTGGCACACGCGCTGCTGGTCGCCCTTGGTTGCTCCTGTGGGTGTTGTGTGTGGAGTGGCTGTCGATGCTGTGGGAGTCAGTGGTGCCGGTGGTGCGTTGTTCGTTGCTGGCGGGTTCGGTGGCTTCGGGTTCTCTCTCCGTCGATCAGCTTGGCTCGTCGCTTGGTGTTGCAGCTCTTTCGTGGTCTCGTAAGTGGTCACGAGTTTGCTCAGCTGAGCCAGCGTTTGAAACTCGTGACGTCAGGTGAACAGTTGATATTCCGGCGTCATGTTGTCGTAGATCCTATCCAACTCCTGTTCCTGGGTGTACTTGGAGCGTCGCATCATCAGCCGTAACGCCAGAGCGTAGTCTCGGAACCGCTAACCTCGGCGTTGGGTTCGGGTCCTGATGTCATCCTCGAGCCTGTAGAAGTAACGTGGGGGAAGAATGAACTCCATGAATTCTTGTTTGAATTCTTCCCAGGTGACTTGGTAGAGGGTGTTGACTCTAAACCAATCCTTAGCTTGGCCCGTCAGCACGTTTGCTACAGTGAAGAGTTTTTGTATGAACTCCAAATAAAACACTTTGAATTTGGATTAGCGGGGACGTCAGTCCCCGAGGAGTGATCTTTATTGAATATATGTTGAGCTTAACATTTACGCTACGATATAGCAGCCAAGGCCCTTATGTATTCTAATACAATGTATAGTATATGATACATACATTGAGAGAGTATGTTGTGTGCGCGCAGTATGTACATGGCTAGCGTGAGAACGCTGACCATGCATTTTGGGTAGTGTGGTTCATAAGTGGGTGATCATGTTACACTTCCACTTGAACGTCGCGGCTTGCATAAACACTGCAACAATGTAATTTGTGCTGATATCAGATTGATAGCATTCTTTGTATAATATATATATACAACATGTGCGCATATCTCCCTCCATCTCCCTCCTTTTGAAAAATAACGAAACTTAGTGTAGTTATTTTAATTACTTATATATATATTATTTTTATTATTTTATTTTTTTTTTTTTATATAGTTTTACAAATATATTTGATTTTTGTTTTTTGAAAATTTTAAAATTTGAAAAATTTTGGTTATTAAAATTTTTTTTTTAAATTAATTTAAATGTGTTTGATTACATATAAATCAAAAAAATGTTTTTTATTTATTTATTTTTTTTTTTTTTTTTTTTATACTAATTATTTTATGGTTGTGGTTGGCAAACCCTATGAAATATATTAAGAATTGAACACTTTTAAGAATTGAATATTTTTAACCTATCTTTATGGACTATCTGTTTCATATTTTTATTTCCTACAATTGTAATGTTATTATCAACTTCTAAATCTGAAACTAAATATGGTCCTAAATAATTATTGTCAAGCTTATGACCTGTCTCGTTCCTAAGTAATACTGTTTCGAGTTCATATGATAATGAATATCAAACAAGACACTAAAACTTTATAACTATTTATTTGACTATTTCGAGTCGTTATGGCGTAAAATTAGAATGGTACAAAGTATGAAGTATTTAATTTTATGTGTTTTTGCCGCCGTTGGTTGTCGAGACCTGCGGTGCGGCTTGTTTTTATATCGGTATTGATACAAGTATCGATAATGCTAATGGTGGTATAAAAGATGCAGCCAAACGAAAACGCAAATTTTAATTCAAATATACTTAAATGTATAACAGAAATATGTATGTGAAGTCGCAACATCTCACCCACCGTAAAACTACTCCATAGTTTTACCCAAAAAATCTAGCACTGCAAGCTTTGAAACTGGTCTTTTTAGCACACCAGTTGACGTTTATACTTCAGCTATTCGGATTTGCCCGTCCGCGGCAGCAATTATACGAAGAACAACTCCTTTTCTCCAGTTACCTCTTGGAAGGCTCTCCTCACAAATTACCACAACATCTCCCTTTGCTATGGGTTTGGATCGCGCATGCCATTTAGTGCGCCGTGTCAAAGTCGGTAGATATTCACGCATCCATCGATGCCAAAAATTATCTTTCATCTGTTGACTAATTCGATACTGCTTACGTAGACACAAATTATGATCTTTTCCAGGAGTTTGCGTCGAGTTCGTCGTTCCCAGTAAGAAATGGTTTGGAGTCAGAGGTTCCAGATCATTTATATCTATTGGCAAATGGGTTAATGGTCGACTGTTTACTATATTCTCAGCTTCTATCAGCAAGCTTCTTAAAGTTTCCACCTGTGGTGCTTTCTCTTTTACAGTTATGGTGACATCTTGACTTAACTCGACTCACAGCTTTTCTTAAATTCACAATCCAGAATTGACGCTTTATTTCGTTTACAATAAGCTCATTGTTTTAATGATGATAGCTGACATGATACCATCTAACAATTAACTCTGACAAAATGTGACGCGATGGTAACAATATCGGACGACGTGCCCTCTCTGGAATACTACGAATACGACGTGCCATCTACTGGATATACAGTAATCCAGCCTTCCTCCAACAATAATAACACCATTCGCATTCAATTGAGGCGACAATGAGTATAGCGGACTTTCCTTCGACACAATTCCAGATTCCAGTATTCAGAGATTCCAGATTCTATTTCCTTCCAGTATACTTCACGTTGCGCAATTTTACATAAGGTTGATTCTGCCAGGTTCAATTCGTGTGTCGTCAACTCTCCGTCATGTTCTACATGTTGGTCCTTGTGACATTTGCTCACAAACCGCCAAATCCAGCTTACTGTACGTTTTAAGCGTGAATAATTTGAAAACCTTTCTAGTGATATCCATTGAGCCTTGCAAAAAAACATGATTTGTTTGCGCCGTTCAGACATATCTTCTTGGTTGGAACTGAATTCTTGTGAAGGCCACTTCTCCTTTTCCAAAAGCAAAAATTCAGCTCCACTTATCCAAACACTGTTTATATCGTATTCACATCGGTTACTGGTTTTTGTGGCTTTATCTGCTGCATTCAGTTTTGTTGGCACCCAATACCAATCATTCTCCTGTGTACTTTCTAAAATCTCGCTCACTCTATGAGCCACAAATGGTTTATATTGCCGATAGTCCGATTTGATCCATGAGACTACTGTTCTTGAGTCTGTCCACAAGGTTGAAGACTTCACATTAACGTCATGGCATTCTAAAACGGTTTTTCTTAGACGAGTACCAAGTACGGCCGCCTGCAGTTCTAGCCTGGGAATATTTAATAGTTTTTCCACATATAAACATTAATTGTACCCTGGCATCACAAGTTATTCGCCAATATGCCACTGCCGCAAATGCTTGCTCACTTGCATCGACCAAGACATGTAACTTAACGTAGTCTGACATTAGGAAATTTTGGGAATAACATCTTCTTAGTTTAAATTCCTTGACCTTTTTGAACTGATGAACCCATTGTTTGAATGCTGCAAATATGTTTTTCAGGCAATAAATCGTTCCAATGGATTCCTGTTCGCCATACATCTTGAACCAAAACTTTTCTGTATATCATTAAATCCGCGAGCATGCCGAAGGGATCGTAGACAGACATCACCATGCCTAATAGCTGACGCTTCGTTGGACATTGAAGACCTTCTACTATTTGTTTATCTACGCGATTTAATTTTAAGTCAAAAACAAAAACGTCTTTTTGACTGTTACAATGCATACCTAAGATTTTATCATAGGATTCGGTATCCAGTTTCACTGCTTCTTGAATGTTGCCGTTGCTTTCCACGCCTTTCCTATTTAAACTTTGCTGAACCAATAAGGAGTTCGAAATAAATCCTCGCAGCTAAAAATTACCCATTTGATGCACCCTTTTTTACTTCTGCGCTAATTTTAAAAGCTTCTTCTTCAGATGTGAAGCTAGCTACGAAGTCGTCCACATAATGTTTATTCTCAATTGCATCAATAACTTGATCTCTGTGCATCGTCGCATTTTGGGCATTTCAATCCTTTACGTACTGAGCACAACAAGGAAAGCAAGCAGCTCCAAATATCATTACTTTCATTCGGTAGGTGTCCAACTCAGCATCTTTGTTGCTATGTCTCCAAATAAATCTCAATGAATCTTGATCCTCTTTGCGAACCTGCACTTGCAGAAACATTTCCTTTATGTCTGCACATACTGCAACAATTCCTTGACGAAATTTAAAAAGGATTTGTGTCAAAGGTGGGTTTTCATCTTGCCCTTTCAAAAGTTCAGTGTTCAGGGACACTCCATCGATAGTGGCAGCTCCATCAAAGACCAATCTAATTTTCTTTGGCTTGTTTATATTATAAACACCAAAATGAGGTAAATACCAAGTTCGCGCACCAACTTTTGTAGTTTCTTCTTTAGACAGTTTTAGGGCATATCCTTTCCTCACGAAGTCCATAATCGCAGCATATGATGCTCGTTCATTTTTCCCATGCTCATCACCCTCTTTTCAATTCCTTGCAATATACTGAAGGCCATGTCAAAACTGTCTGGCAAATGTATATCATCGTTTTTCCATAAGAGCCCAGTTTCATATGAGTTCTCCAATCGTTTAGTAGTGTTCTTAAAAATGCTCCTGGCTCTTAAATCATCAGCCGATTGCAGTGGTTCCTTAGCTGCATTGACCCCAAAATGTTCAGTCGTGAAATAATCTGCGATCAATTTGTGCATTTCGTTCTCTTCATGTTCTCTTTCATGGAATATCGTTAAAATTAAAGATCTCTCTTTACAAACGTCAGAACTTCCGTAAATACTCCAGCCCAATGACGTGTTTGCCACCAACAAGTTATTATCCAGTATCATGCTTTTCAGTGTTGCGGTCAGGTGACAATTATTTATTCCAATCAATAGCATTGGATTCGCATCAGTGTATGTTTCAATGGGGACATTTCTCAATCTTTTATATTTATCCTTTAGTTTGTTTAAGTCCAACGATTGTAATGGTAACTGCAGATTAGGGACCGTGTTTCCAGAAAACCTCAACCATTTGCTGCTTCGACCTTGTCTCCTTATTCGCAAGTTACACTCCATCGAGCTAACCACAGTAGTACGATTTTCTATCCAATTCAATGTAAGGTTATCTTTCTGTTGCTGTACTCCCAAATTTACTGCAAACTGTTCATTAACTAACGAAGCAGAGGAACCTTCATCTAAGAATGCATATGTTCTTACAATTTTTCTGTTTGGTCCGAACATTTTAACAGGTACTACTTTAAACATTATTTTAGATTTTGCTGGTTTTATAGTATTTACCGAAACTTCTGTTGCAGCGTTCTCTTTACATGGTTTTTCTTCTGAATGTAACAATGAATGATGCAGTTTCTTGCATCCATCCTTTTTACAATGGCATCAGTGTTATTGATTACCTGATATATATTGGGCATTTCTATTTTTTTTTTTATTTCTTTCTGGTTCTTGCAATGTTTCTCCTGCGCAGGAATTTTTCTGTCTTGCTGAAGCTCTCGTTTCGACCTTCAGTATCTGTATATTCATTTCTTTTAGCTCTCCGATAGTTATTCGGGAAAGAGCATCTGCTATATAATTATTTTTCCCCTTGAGGTATTCTACGCTGAAATCATATTCCTTAAGAGCCAGACGCAATCTGGTCAACTTGGAACTTGGATTTCTCATCGAGAACAAATATGATAGTGGCCTATGGTCACTCTGTACTAAAAAATGCCTACCATATATATATGGTCTAAAATGATTTATTGCCCAATGTATAGCTGCTAGTTCTTGTTCTGTAGTGGACTTATTACTTTCGCCTTGTGTAAAGGTTCTTGAAGCGTATGCCACTGGTAATTGTTGACCGTTATGGTCCTGAGATAGTACCGCTCCACATGCTTGTTTACTAGCATCTTATGCTAGTAAAAATTGTTTGCTGAAGTCTGGGTACTGAAGAAGTGTAGGTTTCATTAATTCCCTTTTAAGATATTCGAATGCTTCGTTGCATTCGCTTGTCCATTCAAATGGAACATTCTTTTTACAAAGCCTCGTTAAGTGGCGTGATTTCTCAGAGAAATTTTTAATAAATCTTCTGTAATAATTGCAAAATGCGACGAATCTTCTAGCTTCGTCTGCATTTACTGGTTATGGGTAGTTTTTAATTACCTCATATTTAGAGTCATCTGGTAATATACCTTTATCAGTACATTTATGACCTAAATATGTAACCTCTTTCATAAAGAAAGTGCATTTTTCTGGATGTAGTTTTAAATTATGTTGTCTACATAATTTGAAAACATCGGTTAAATTCTTAAGCATATGCTTTTCACAACAACCGACTACAACTAAATCATCTATATACAGAAAAGCTTGCGAAGGCTGTAGGCCTGTGAATGCAAGTGTCATCATTCTTTGAAATGAATTGGGGGCTATTTTTAACCCAAATGGTAATCGCGTGTAGCGATATGAGCCTGTTGAAGTTGAGAATGACGTTATATTTCGTGACCTTTCGTCTAACCTCGATTTGGTGAAAACCTGACAAACGTCTAGGCACGAGAAATATTTTGCCGTCCTAATTGATCAAGAATATCTTCTATTCTTGGAAGTGGGAATTTATCGGCTAGCAGTTTCTTATTGATCTGACGATAGTCAACTACTAATCGCCATCTCTTTTCCGTCAAATTAGGCAGTACGGGGCCGGGGGGGGGGGATTCTGTTGGGGGGGGGGCCCCCCCCCCCCCCCCTCCCCGCCCGCCCGCCCCCCTGGCCTTCGCGCGCCGGGCTCCTGGGGCCCCCCGGCCCTCCCTACTTCCACATAGATTGCGGTCGTTCCCCCCCCCCCCCCCCCCCCCCCCGCCCCGCGAAAGGGGGAAGGAGGGAAAACGAACTTTCCAAAAGGGCAAAAGGGGAGGGGGGGGGGGGGGGGGGGGGGGGGATATTCTTGCTCAGGATCACTAGCCAAGTCGATTGAGCTATGTCTGTCTGTCTGGATGTCCGGATGTCCGTCTGACCAGATGAACACACAGATCTCAGCTATTATAAACGCTAGAGATACCAAATTTGGAATGAAGGTTCCTATGTACTCGGCGCAGATCAAGTTTATTACAAATGTTAGGTGCCACGCCCACACCCCACAAATTAATAAATAAATTTTTGAACTCAATTTGTAAGCGCTGTATAAAAGATACAACTTTCTGACTTTAACATATACTAAGCTGAATGAAATATCTACGTAGTCTCCAAATTACAACGGGCGGGAAAAAAACACAAAAAGTTTTTTGAAAAAGGGGGGGGAAAAACACCCCCCCCCCCCGGCGCCCCCGGGGGGGGGGGGGGGGGGCCCCCCGGGGGGTTAATTTCAAAGCTGTGCATATGTACATATATGAGTACATACATAGGAACATACATACATAGGTCGAAGGGTATCCCACTGTCGCGTGCTGCGCGACTGTTCTATCTTACTGGTTGTCTATAAAAGTTATTAGCTGATACGGTTTCTGTTTCGAGACCAAAAATATCGCTATATTCGGTGCATAATTTTGTTAAATCGTTTTTAAATAACGATGGAAATCTTAGAAGTTTTAATACTTCTGAAGTTCTTTGTGGACTATCTTCTGTATTTGCTTTGTAAACATCATAATCGTCTAATGATTCGCTTTTTATATGTGCGCTGTTTACAATAGCGTCTTTTTCTGTTGTATTTATAATGCGAATCAACACGTTCTGAGTGTTTACTAGTGCACTTGCTACTATTATGCCAGGTTGCAATTCCTGGTTGGGGATAAGAACATTGGTGTCAGTAGACGTGAGATGAATCTTTCGAATTACTTTTGATCTAGCTGGCAAAACTATTTCGTTATCAAGTGAATGTATTATAGGAATGTTTATATTCCTGAAATTATCGGGCCTTAAAGTGAACCAATCTTCTTGGTCGTGGAATTCTAAAATACAATTGTATTTTTTAATGAAATCCAAACCAATTATACCATCCCCTGGTATAGGAAAATTGTCAGGTACGATGTGGAATTTATATGGTATTGCTGCATTTGCAATACTCATTTCCAAATCTATAATACCTAGAGACTCAATTGTCCCTTCCCTATTCCTGAGATATTTGTTGTATCTCTTGAGTTTAAATGATTTAAGTTATTATTACTGCATTTAAGCAGTGAAATTTCTGCACCTGTATCTATTAATAGAGTTACCATTGAATTGGTACTCATATTTGTTAACTTTATAAAAATACTTAAATTGATACAGCCTTACTGTTGGCTGTTGCTCAAGGGGGCCTGCTGGTTTTCCATCTGTACGTTTCTGACGGTATTATTATTATTGTTTCTGTTTGAGTTCTGGTTTTGGTTACCCCTTTGGTAACCTCCACCTCTGTTGTTGTTCTGGTTACCGCCGCGGCCTCTATTACCTCCGCGATAACCACCTCGGCCTCTATAATTGTTATTATAGTTACCGCGGCCATTACCTCTATTTTGGTAATTTCCACGATAACTATTTCCTCGAGAATATCCTCTATTGTTATAGAAGAAAACATTGTTCGAGTTGCCGGTCATTTCTGTACAGCAGTGTATGTACTTCTCTATTACACTATTCATAGTGCTGAAGTTACCTGCTTCGAGAATTGTCTTGAGCTTATCATGCTCGCAATTCTTTATCATCGCAGTGATCGCTTCTTTCGTTACGAACTTATCTGCGTTGTTTGAGTCCAGTCCGTCATCTATGTAGGCTGCCTGAAGCAACCTACGTAGATTTTTAATTTCTGTGGTATACTGCGCTGCAGTTTTACCACGTTGTTGTGTATTTAGCAATTTTGCTTTAATGACATCAGGCGATTCGCCTTTAACTGATGCCTTTAATACACCTATGATTCCAATAATGGTCCTTTCATTTTCAACTTTGTATGACAAAGGGCCAATTATTTTCGTCTTGATTACTTCAACGGCTAACATCTGCTGATCTCCTTTCGTGAGATCTGTTAGTCGGAGAGCCGTCTTAAAATCTGTTTAAATTGACTTTCTTGCCATCGAACTCGGGTATCGTGGACGAAATTTGTCGCACGTATTCCCTTGAAGTTACGGCTGATTCAGTCATTCTGTTTTCTAAGTCTATATTTGGAGGCTCTGAACTTTCTTCATCTCCTATTTCTGGAAATTTAATTGTTGCCGGTATTGTAAGATCGTGCAGATCTTCTTTAATTTCCTGTTCAGAGTCCTCTTCTTTAGAGTCTTGATCGGAGTCTTCCGATACTTCTGTATTGTCACCTGTTTCAATTTCAACTGATGTGTTGAATATTGTAGGGACAGTCAGATTTAAATTATGTCTTTTTCTTTACTAATAACAAGTTTTCACTAAACTTGTTTAGAAATTTTAACGCTTGCGTTAAATGTACTCTAGTTAATCTATCTTTGTTTGCATTTATTAATTGGCGTGCTTCATTAAAGCATTCTACCAATATTTGTGCGTGCCTATTGAGAGTATTTTGTTGTATTTCTCTATTTTGGCTTACGCACTTATATGATTTATCAAAGCTGATTTTTTATGTTTTGCCAGTCCATATAGCCTTATTTTTGTTTTAGAACTTTGTAAACCGTTCTAATATTTATAGACTAACCAATTTGGTTGACTATCGAATTCTATTTCTTCGACTATGACCCCTTCGATCATCGCAAGAACTGTTGCCAGGTCCTTCCTTGAACAAACATGGAATGGTGACCTTTTTAATTTAAATATTGTTACGTAATGGACGAACAATAAATCGAAAAGAGGCATTGGTTCTCGCGATATCAGGAATAATACTCTTCTCACGAAGTTCGGGTCTTGCTTTTCTTTTTTATTTTTCTACCATTAAATGATGGTCAAAAATGTATACTAACTATTGTGCAAATGTATGTAACTGTCAAAGGGAGGCGTCGGAGACCCCATAAAGTATAATATTCTTGCTCAGGCTCACAAGCCGAGTCGTTTGAGCCATGTCTGTCTGTCTGTCCGTCTGTCCGTCTGTCCGTCTGTATGAACGCACAGATCTCAGCTATTATAAAAGCTAGAGTTACCAAATTTGGCAGGAAGACTCCTGTGTGGATCAAGCAGATCAAGTGTATTTCAAATGTTAGGTGCCACGCCCACCGCCCCCCAAATCAATAATTTAATTTTTGAACTCAATTTGTAAGCGCATATACTAAGGTTAATGAAATATCTACGTGGTCTCAAATTTCAGTCCGATCGGACCATAAACACAAAAGTTATTTAAGAAAGTATGGAGCAAAAAACCAAGGGGGCCGCCAAAAAAAAAGGGGGGGGGGGGGGGGGGAAGAAGGGCACAGTGCGCGAGCCAAAAGGGGGGGGGCATCTGTCGGGATTATTTCAAAGCATGTGCATATGATATGTGTATGAATTTAAGAAAATAAACTACGAAGAGGGTATCCCACTGTCGCGTGGGGTTGCGCGACTGTTGCTTTTCTTACTGGTTCTAATTATATGATGGATGTTTCCCATTATTTTCCTTCTTGCGGACCAAGCTGTCGTTGGTAGATATTGTTGAATTGCTCTTGATCATTCAAGAATTTTTTAATATCGTACTAATCTAAATTTTTTGTACTTACTTCTACTTTATTTATTACATTAGCGGTAGAATCTACTGACTTAGTATCTACTAGACCCATGTTTAAAAAGAAATTTTCTCTTAATACAGTTGTTTCTGAATATATTGGGTCTAGATCTAATTTACTTATTGAATTGTCAAATGACATTTACTTATTTGTTATGATTTGCTTATACATATATCTATTTTATCTTCTATTTCATTTTTTTCTTTTTAATATTTGAATTGACGCTAATGCGTCGGCTATGCTGCCTTGAAAATTGATAATACGCCTTGCGGCGGTGAGAAGTTTGAGAATTGATAAAACGCCTTGCGGCGGTGAGAAATTAAAATTAATTCACCCGTGTGAATTTACAGATTTCCTACCTAATTTCTCGTTTGGCTTTGTGGTCCAAACTTCTCATTTGGGAGATAGGTTTCCGCTCAATTGTACAATAGTTTTAAAATTAGATGAAAAAAATATGCATCGCAGTGCAATTAAAAAAATTATGCAACGCAGTGCAAAGTAAAAAAAAATTGCGCTCTTTGTAGCACTGTCGGTAGTTGTTGATGCTGCTGGTTAACTGGTGTCAGCTGGGCGTCGCCGGTCTTGGCACGCTGACACTCCTCGATGCTGCAGTGCGAATAGCGCACCACAGTTTTTTTATGATGATGTCAGCCTGTATCAGCTGGTCGTCGCCGGTATGGTACGCTGACACTCCCTCGATGCCTGTCTTCTTAGTTCTTCCGTGGGCGCCCCGCCGGTACTAGCCGTGCGATTCCCGCACGTGTACTCGCAAGATGGACTGAAGAGTGCCCCTTAGGAGTTGGGGCATTGAAGTTTCAGCTCCGGCAGGCTTTTTGGGCTGAGGAGGTTGAGTTATATTAATATTTGAAATTGATTTTATTGGGTTGTCTGAGCGAGCGGGTGTGGTGGGGCTTTTACTTTTCCTATCACTTAGGAATTTTATGTAGTGGTCTAGCTCAGCTTGTAGCTTTTGAGCTTCCGACCATTCGGGTGCTGGAGTTTTAGCATATAATAGCCACCTTAGGCGTGCTATTTCTTTTTTATACCCTTCGACCATTGAAAATGGTCAAAAAGGTAATAACTTATTTTGGAAAATGCAAATGTATGTAACAGGCAGAAGGAGGCGTGGCAGACCCCATAAAGTATATATATTCTTGCTCAGGCTCCAAGCCAAGTCGATTGAGCCAGTCTGTCTGTCTGTCCGTCTGTCCGTCTGTCCGTCTGTATGAACGCACAGATCTCAGCTATTATAAAAGCTAGAGTTACCAAATTTGGCAGGAAGACTCCTGTGTGGATCAAGCAGATCAAGTGTATTTCAAATGTTAGGTGCCACGCCCACCGCCCCCCAAATCAATAATTTAATTTTTGAACTCAATTTGTAAGCGCATATACTAAGGTTAATGAAATATCTACGTAGTCTCCAAATTTCAGTCCGATCGGACAATAAACACAAAAGTTATTTAAGAAAGTATGAGCATAAAACCAAGTGCGTCAGCTAACAAGGGAGGCGGGCGAGCGCGTCGCAGCGAGCGCCATCTGTCGGGATTCATTTCAAAGCATGATATGCATATGTGTATGAATTTAAGAAATTAAACTACACGGGAACAAACTAGGTCGAAGCGTATCCCACTGTCGCGTGTTGCGCGACTGTTGCTTTTCTTACTGGTTCTAATTATATGATGGATGTTTCCCATTATTTTCCTTCTTGCGGATTCTCACAGCTGTCGTTGGTAGATATTGTTGAATGTTCCCTTTGATCATTCAAGAATTTTAAATATCGTACTAATCTAAATTGTTTGTACTTACTTCTACTTTATTTATTACATTAGCGGTAGAATCTACCGACTTAGTATCTACTAGACCCATGTTTAAAAAGAAATTTTCTCTTAATACAGTTGTTTCTGAATATATTGGGTCTAGATCTAATTTACTTATTGAATTGTCAAATGACATTTACTTATTTGTTATGATTTGCTTATACATATATCTATTTTATCTTCTATTTCATTTTTTTTTTTTAATATTTGAATTGACGCTAATGCGTCGGCTATGCTGCCTTGAAAATTGATAATACGCCTTGCGGCGGTGAGAAGTTTGAGAATTGATAAAACGCCTTGCGGCGGTGAGAAATTTAAAATTAATTCACCCGTGTGAATTTACAGATTTCCTACCTAATTTCTCGTTTGGCTTTGTGGGCCAAACTTCCCATTGGGCAGATAGGTTTCCGCTCAATTGTACAATAGTTTTAAAATTAGATGAAAAAATATGCATCGCAGTGCAATTAAAAAAAATTATGCAACGCAGTGCAAAGTAAAAAAATTGCGCTCTTTGTAGCACTGTCGGTAGTTGTTGATGCTGCTGGTTAACTGGTGTCAGCTGGGCGTCGCCGGTCTTGGCACGCTGACACTCCTCGATGCTGCAGTGCGAATAGCACACCACAGTTTTTCTATGATGATGTCAGCCTGTATCAGCTGGTCGTCGCCGGTATGGTACGCTGACACTCCCTCGATGCTGTCTTCCGTGGGCCGCTGGTACTAGCCGTGCGATTCCCGCACGTGTACTCGCAAGATGGACTGTAGAGTGGTCCCTCGCAGTCGTTGGGGCATTGAAGTTTCAGCTCCGGCAGGCTTTTGGGCTGAGGAGGTTGAGTTATATTAATATTTGAAATTGATTTTATTGGGTTGTCTGAGCGAGCGGGTGTGGTGGGGCTTTTACTTTTCCTATCACTTAGGAATTTTATGTAGTGGTCTAGCTCAGCTTGTAGCTTTTGAGCTTCCGACCATTCGGGTGCTGGAGTTTTAGCATATAATAGCCACCTTAGGCGTGCTATTTCTTTTTAGCTTTATTTTGTACTCCGCCCTTCGTTTGCCCATCACACTCACACTCTACTCACTCAAAATTTTCTTCCAAAGCCGATGTTTTGATTCCTGCTGCTGATGATGTGCGGGGCCTATTGGCTCAGGCGGGGCCGGTGCTGGTCTTCGCACAGGTCTTTTAACATGTTCGTTTTGTGAAGAGTTTTTATATGAGCCAAGAAGAGTTTTTGTATCGTTGATGTGGCCTTTAATTGACTTTTCAGCACTGCGGAGTAATCGAAGCTGACAGCAGCTGGAGCGGCAGCGACGGCGGCGTCATCAACATTTAACACTTTTTGTCAGTCATTAACAATTCAATGCGTTTCTATTTCTCAATATCTCTTGTATCTCTGTTTTGTTTTCTTTTTGCTTGTTGATTGCAATTTAAAACATTTATTTTGTTAATTTCGCCGGAACTTTGTTATCAAACATATTGTATTTATATACACATATTTCGCCGGAACTTTGTTACAAACGCCCCCCCTCCACCCCCCCCCCCCCCCGTTCAGCCCGTACACGATCGGCCAACTTGTATGGGCCTAACCATCTGTGGCCCGGTCCGTTGGTCCTACTGTTGGCTGGAAGTGCCGCACTGGACGCTGGAGCAGGTGGGACGTGTCGGCTAGTAACGCTCCTCGAAGGACTTGCTGCCCGTCGAACTTCCAGACTCGGTATGGGGATGACGATTTCTGCGTCGTGTTCCGTCGGCGCCGGCGATCATTCGCTGCAGTTGTTCCTTCGACAGGTCCCCTTGATTGGAGAAGGCTACCAGACGGTTCCGCATTTCCTCCACTGTGCCGCTCGTGTCCAGTCCGAACACCTTGAGGATGAATTGCAGCTCGTTCTTCCTACGGAAAGCGATCCAGCGTGTTCCCATGTTGGGCGAGTTCGTTTGTATTGGTTGATAACGGAAAAGAAATTATAAAAAAATTTACTCGCGAGGTACATATGTGTGCCGTGCGTCACTGACTTTCCGCAGTAGGTAGTTCCCGATGGAGAAATGTTTCTTGTCTGATCTTGATTTGGTTAACAAAAAAATGTTTATGCAGGATGTGCACAGGGTATTACTGTCTGTCAACGATGATGACTGCTCGTAGTTCCGGACAATTAAAATGTTTGCCCACACAGAAAATAAATGTTCTCGTTTGGCAGGATCAGAAAAATGATTGTTCGCAAAATAACCGTTTGCGAAAGATGCGCACAGGGTATATGTGTCTGTCACCGATGTTGACGACTTGTGGGTCCGGACGCGACTGGGTTTTATACAATTTGCCTGAGTTATGGCACCACTCAGGCTTCCCAGGCACAGGGAAAAAATAGTTAAGCAGTGTAAAAAAGAAAATCACAAGGTCAAAGTTTGCGGATACGTCAGTGTTCGCAGTAGTCATAGACATGTGTGGAACCTGTCCTACGAATTCTATGTAATTCCTGTAATTCTATGTTTCGTCTGGCTGAATCTATGTACATGTGTATCCTTGCTACTGGTGCTCTATGTGAAACTTGTACTCCCCTACTATACCCTGCATGAATTAGCTATGAATTAGTCCATGAAAAGATGTTAAATTTCTCAAAACTAAATGTCTAGTCATAGTAGTCCCTGCTTGGGCGCCATCTGTAAGGATATTTTCTCAGGCTGGGGACATATCTCAGTCTCGCCAGGGTCTTTACAGAAAATTTTTAAATACTAGGAGTACTATGACTTTAGCAAGAAAGGGGCTATTGGCAGGTCATACCCTACTGGGATATGTACAGGGTATAGGTGATATACATGGTCCACGTCACGTACGTGTGCTCGCTAAGCATGTGGTAGTGGACTCTACCAGCACGCGGTCGTTTGGGGCTCACGTGAACGTGTCGCGTGTCAGGCGTGCCTGGCTGGCGGCCTATCGTGAGCAACGCACGTGGCCGCGGGTGCTTTCGCTTGCACTCCCACAAGTCGCTCGTTGGTGTATCCTACCATCCGCAACTAGTTAAAGAGCACGCTCACGCACCCACTCGTCACTAACGTTCACTCACGACACGGACAATGCGTGTGTACGCTCAGAGTCGCCTACTGGTCTGCAGAGCACGGACATACCAGAAAGCACGACTCTGCGAATACACACTCACACAGGCACACACGTACACGACACTTTTCACAATGCTCTAGAGGGGAGAGAATTTATCACTGGGTATTTTGTAATAATCACGGCTGGTTTTGTTTCATTATATTAATAACATGGTTTTTATTTAAGCTTGTAGTTTCCTAGCAGTCCCTATCCTAGTTAGTCTCTGCCTTCCTGCCTACTTCGCACCATACGTTGCTCATACTTGAGCTTTCAATGTATCCTTTTCACAGCTCACCTTAATCCTCCTGCGACAGGACTCATCCTTCTTAAATTTAGGGGTCCTTGGCTGGCACTTTAACTTTTACTTGCACTGCTTGTACCTGCACTTTTATTCCCCGTGGGAGAGCTTTGCTGCCGGCTTAGTGAGCTGTTCGCGATCGACTGTCCTTTGCCCTAGTTAGGCAGATCGCACTTCGCTGCTTGCGTTTCGCTGCTTGCGCCTAGCTGCCTGTAGCTCTGCTGCTGTGGCTCTGCTACTGTGGGTCTGCCGTTGCTTGCCTAGTGCCGCTGCCTGTCAGTGCACGAGCTCGGCACCCAGACCAACGTTACTTGTGTCTGCACAAGCTCTGGGTACCGAGGCACCGTTATTTTATTTATATATTTATATTTATTTAAAAGTTAAATTAATAACTATGTGGCTCGCTTCATGCGGTGTCACAAGTTAATATTTTATTAGTCAATATCACAAGAGAAACCAGTAAGAAAAGCAACAGTCGCGCAGCACGCGACAGTGGGATACCCTTCGACCTATGTAGGTATGTTCCTATGTATGTACACATATACATATGCACATGCTTTGAAATTAATCCCGACAGATGGCGCTCGCGCTTCGCGCTCACCCGCCTCCCCTTGTTAGCTGACACAAACACTTGGTTTTATGCTCATACTTTCTAAAAAAAAATTCTGTATTTATTGTTCGATCGGATTGTATTTTGGAGACTACGTAGATATTTCATTCAGCTTAGTATATGTTAAAGTCAGAAAGTTGTATCTTTTATACAGCGCTTACAAATTGAGTTAAAAAATTAAATTATTGATTTCCGGGGGCGGTGGGCGTAGCACCTAATATTTGAAATAAACTTGATCTGCGCCGAGTACATAGGAACCTTCATTCCAAATTTGGTGTCTCTAGCATTTATAATAGCTGAGATCTGTGTGTTCATCTGGTCAGACGGACATCCGGACAGACATACAGACATGGCTCAATCGACTCGGCTAGTGATCCTGAACAAGAATATATATACTTTGTGGGGTCTGCCACGCCTCCTTCTACCTGTTACATACATTTACACAAAGATAGTATACCCTTTTTTGACCATTTTCAATGGTCGAAGGGTATAAAAAATCGGGATGCTAAATAGAAATATACATTGATTAATAGCAGATATAGTATTTGATTGCGAACAACTGCAAACATCCGCGCCGGTTGGAAGGGTAATTTCTTTCAAGGACTTTAGCCGCAGAGCAGCTCGTTTGGCAACGGTTCTTTAAAAAAGACCAGTCGCAGTGCGAATCATAGCGAGTCTGACGATGCCATCCTCATCATTTAACTTTCTCAATGCGACCCAATTGCAGTTTGAGCAGAGGCAGGTTGTGTTCTCTTTCTATTTGCCTTTTTAGAAACAAAAATTTTTCTGCATCGACAGGATTTTCTTTTTTCAGCTAGTTTATTTTAGTTCCATTATCGGACCAAACACAATGCGGCTTGCTTCGGATTCTTATTAATTGTCTAAGCGATGCTATAAAGGATGGTGTTGAAAGGTCCTGCACAACTTACTTCTAAGATTGCTGTTTAAAATTTTTGCTTAGGTGTCTACTTCGAACTTCCTATTTTTGATTAATACTGGAAATAAGCTGTCTTCTTCCAATTGGCCAATAGTTTGGCGCAATATAGCAAGCTCAGATTGTGAAACAGCATGCAGAATCATATACATTATTCAAATAAGTGATTAGACTAGACGTAACAGGATTCAGCTATAGCTTAGCAGCGAAGTTTTTAACCTTCCACCGATGCAAAGTAATCCATCTGGTTCAAGCTCTAGCCTAAGAGCAAGCAGTTAGTTTTTGAGGACAGAGAATGATGAGCCTTGACAGTGCTTATTTCTATTGAGATATGTATGCTCCGCATCAAAAGCACGGTTCCTTTCTACAGCAGCTTGCAGTCTGCTTAGGGCTCTTCAATGAGTTTCACAGCTTGCAGTCTGCTGTCAGATTACTATGGCTGAAGATTTTTAAAACTGTCCGCCGACGATCAGGAAAACCTAAATTGGTCTTATCCCCCATGCGCAGCGCAAATGAAAGGTTTCTACTCAAGCTCTGTCAACACACTTACGATTGTAAACACGTTCCTTGTTGTTTGCAAATTGGAAAATTCCTGAGAGCAGCATTATCCATTGACTGGATAGTTTTCAAGTTATAACCAAAAATGAATCCTACCAGCTGAAATAAAGTCAAAAAAAGATTATGAGAATATCGCAATCTGTGAGTGCAAGTTAAATGTTGCTTGATATATTGCGCTTTTTTATGTTGACATTGAAATAGGGTTGATAATTGGTGATGGTGTGCGTCGAATGGAAATGAAGTTCAAAAAATACATTTATATTCTTGTTCAGAATCAGAAGCCGAGTCGATCATTTATATTCTTTTTCAGAATCACAAGCCGAGTCGATCTGTGAAGGCACAGAACTAAGCTTTTATAAAAGCTAGAGTTACCGAATGTGGTATGAAGATTCTTGTGTACTGTATGCCGATCAAGTTTATTTCAAATGTTATGTAGCAGCGACTCTAAAAAAAAAATTATATTGAAGAATTGAAGGAGAGAAAAAATAAATTTATAAAAGCTCCCTAAAAGTATGCTATGAAGTATGCAAAAATATTTGAAGTAGTTGGCTACACTATTAGACCTATGGGCCAATTGTAATTAGGAAAAAAATACCTAGAGATCACCAAGGGCCTAGAAGGAAGCAGAGCTTGAGAAAAGAAATTGCAAGTCAGCATAAGCGAAAGAAGTGGCGCCCGAGAAAGGCTGAAAAGTGAAAACGAATAAAATAGAAAAATCTTTAAAAGTAGCGGGAGACATCTCAAAAGAAATTCAAGGAAAGCGCTGGAGTTTTCAACATCCTCGGGTAAACTCTTAGTGGCTTAAATAAATGCCAAAATAACTAAAAAAAAAAAAAAGAAATATACATTTTGTCAGAATTACACTAACTGGGACCTGGCAGACAAATGGACAGAGAGCAAGAGCCCGTCACCGAAAAAAATCCCGGTCAGGGTAGATTCAACAGACGTTCAACAAGCATCGGCAGATCGAAGAACTCAGCCGAAATCCTCATTTAAATTTAGTGAAAAATAAGCCCAACAAAAAGCAATATTAACAAGAATAGGCCTTGCAACTCCGCTAAGACGGAGTAGCAATTTTATAAATCAAAATGCCAATTTCACGCTAAACGATTACTTAGTCTATATAGACCCATAAAAAAAAATGAGTCAGTAAATAAATTAACCCATTTTAAAGAAAATAAAATTGTCTGTAAGAGCCCTACGTCAGCCACGATCAACTCTTTAGAATGGATATATTGGTCTGATTGTTACCTAAAGTTTTTAAAGAATATTTTGAGAGCGGAAGGAATAAGTTAATAATAATAGAAATAATAATAATAGGAATAATTATATAAAATGTCCATTTAATTTATCGTTTTTTTTTTGTTATCTTTAGTAATATTTAAATTAATTAATTTACTTATTAATATAAAATACTGTTCACTTAGAGTTGTTAGTATTTTCCCCTTTTAATGTCGCGAATGCCTAGGTTAAAATTGTTGGTTGCTTTAATACTCTAATTTTATAAATTTTAAGCAAACAGGTGCCGAGCCAGAGATCGATCTTTCGCCGACGGAATCACCGTAAGTCCAATCTTTTTTATTAATAATGTTTAAAATATAGAGTAAAGCAACTAGAAATCATACAGTTTAATCACCAATACAAAATCCGAAATTTATTAAAGATTGAGAATTTCAAACCAACGCCTCTAGACTGTGGCAAAAAGAAAAAGTCACAACCAAAGTGAACAATCAAAACAAATAATTTTTAAACAAGCAAATATTTTGAAACTGATAAAATGGAAATTAATAGTTTAACGGAATTATTTAGAATTTAGAAAAGCGAATTAAAATTATAATGTTTTAAAATTTTAAAAAGTTGAACTCAATGCTAACGCTTTGCTGTCGTAGGTAAAAGGGGTCACCTGAACTAAAAGTTCAAAGGAGGTGATCATGGTTGGGTGGGCAAAAGCGGACTCCTTCAACACCTAAGTTCGCCTGCATACCATCTGGGCTGCTATCCTCTATCCTTTCTTTCTTTCTTTCTTTGATCATGTTTATCTGTCTTCTCTTCCGGTTTTGTAAATTCTAGTTCCTTTTGTCGCAGCACGTTTTTTCTTGATTTTTGTTATTATTGTTAGCTATGATGTGTGAACAAGACCTCCACCCCCAAAGCCGACGAGCTAGAGCCGGAAATTAACAACGTGCGTTCACACAATATAATCAACCGATCCCCATTTTGGTTGCACGCTACATTTATAATAAATAATAATAATAAAAATAAGTGGCGCCCAACGTCGTGGCTGCATTGAATTAAAATTAATTCAATGTGACTCCAGACAGATATGATCAATCTATTTTTTCTATAACTTTCATTTTTTTCACAATTGATCAATAATAAGTTTCTTAACCTCCTGGAAATAGTTAGAGTGAAAAATTTTTCCCTTCCTACCACGGTTTAGGAACTTGTTTAATTGATTACTTAGGGACAATGAAGTGAGTAAACAATCTATTGAGAAAATAGGATGATTTTAGCTTAGGCTAATCACCTGGCCATAGATCAAATACAAACAACATTGGACTTTCTATCTAATAACAGTATTTTGATAATAGATTCTTGGAGTTTAGGAGAAAAGTTTCAGAACTAAGCACTAACCAAGAGGAAGTGTCAAAATGCTGGAATTATTTCAGCTAATGGAATTTGTGACTTGTCACGAACTACAGGAACATCAGCGTATTCAATAAATAAGAAAACCTGATCCTCAAAGAGTGATACGAAACAAATAACATTACATGAACTTAATAAAATTAAAGGAACAAATTTTAAAGTTCAACACCTTTTATTTCATTAACTAGAATGGTAAAGCAAACAAATTTCGCAATCCTTTGACAGCGGGAAGTTATGCAGAGAGTTCAATTACCTTATGAGAATTTTTATATTTTTATATCCTTATATTATTATATTATTTTTTCGATTTAATGTTGATTAGAGTTTTAGTTATATAGTATATGTATTTTATCTTACTTTGAGTATTTATTTTCGAATTTATTGTTGTCTCGATCAGAAAATATGGGCTTAGATCGTTCGCCCGAAGCTGCAGATACAGCAGTCATATGTGCGATATGCAAGGAAAGGGTAGATTCGATAGAAATTTATAGAACCAATTGCAGCCATGAATTTCATCGAGAATGTTTATCATCTCATTTTAAAACTAGTGACGCGTGTCCAGTTTGTAACATAACATGCCGACCATCTAAGAGTACGTCAGCCAGAATGGCGAATGAGAGAGGAGCAGAAGAAACGGAAATAGTTAGTCACGGGATAGAAGAAAGACCAAGCACATCTAGAGCCGCTTTCCAAGATATGGAAACTCGACTACTTAATTCTTTTACAGAGAAAATGTCCGAGTTAATCCAAAATACTGTGGTAGAGTGTGTGCAGCGCTTAATGGTCCCTCAAGCACAAGCGATTTCTAGTAGGGGGATTCTCCTCAGGAAAGAGCCGATCTACCAGATGAAACGCGTTATAATCAAGGTACATCAAGAGGAACTTCACAGCATTCAGTGAGAAGTGCTGCCTCAGATCTATATCAAAGGCCAGATAAAGTTGTACATATACTTAACGCCTGGAAAGTCAAGTTTTCAGGAGTTGGGGTGTCAGTTGACAACTTCATTTATAGAGTTGAGGCCCTTACGCACCAAACATTAGGTGGAAACTTCGAAGTGCTTTGCTCTAATATAAGTGTTTTATTTGAAGGAAAGGCAACTGAGTTTTATTGGCGACATCACAAAGTGGTAAAGCATGTACGATGGGATAGACTTTGTGATGCACTGCGACTACAGTTTAGGCAAGAACGGGACGATCGTGACGTAGAGGAGTTAATCCGGAACAGAAAACAGAAGGTCAATGAGTCTTTTGATTTGTTTTACTAAGGCATTTCGGAGCCTGTTAGATCAGCTAGAACAGCCATGGTCAAACAGAAAACTCGTCAAGATACTCAAAAACAATTTACGACCAGAAATCCGCCACGAAATTTTAAATCTGGAAATAGGGACTGTCACTGAGCTTCGAGAAATTTGTCGACGCAGAGAAGCGTTTATGGAAGACGTCAAACAGATGCAAGGCTTCGCAAAAAGTAATCCTTTCAAAAGAAATGTAGCAGAGCTGTTAGTCGAAACTGATGAGCAGTCTGAATCCGAAGAGGCAATAGCAGATGTAGAGATAGAAGCCTTAGCGTTAGTATGTTGGAACTGTAAAAAAGCAGGGCACAGATATCAAGACTGTCTGTCAGATAGGAAAGTTTTTTGTTATGGCTGTGGCGCGGCCAATACTTATAAGCCCACTTGTAATCGCTGTTCAAAAAACGTACAAGTCAGCACGTCGAAGTATATACACAAACCGAAGACATCGGCTGTGCTGAGAAATCAAGCGACGAACACAGACCAATAGATAATAATGAAATATCAAAATTAATACCGGATATGTCAACACATTCAACAGTTTTTTTAATATAATGTAATAATTCCCTTATCGAATAGATTTAAATCTCGTAGTTCCAAAAGAATAAAAGCATTTTGGGAAAAAGTAAAGATTTGTAAGTTGGGAATAAAACAGTTATGTGCAGTCTCAAAAAGTTCAAAAGATCCTCGCCCATTTATACCAGTTACTTTGTTGAACCGTACAGTAAACGGTTTGTTGGATTCAGGGGCAGCCATAAGTTGTCTAGGTGGCACGCTAGCTGTACAAATATTAGACGAAGGCATAACGTTCAAACAGATAAAATGTCAAGTCAGTACTGCAGATGGAGCTACACAAGCAATCGTGGGGTCTATGAAGGTAGAGGTAGAATACGGAGGTGAAAAAAAATCAATGGAAATATTTATTGTCCCATCACTGCAACAAGATTTATACCTTGGTATAGATTTTTGGAAGTTATACGATCTATTACCTTCCAACTTGCAGGTCGAAGAAGTAGTGCTACCATCTATTGATGACAGTGCTGATCAGCACGAACTAACAGTTGCGCAAAAATTCAAACTGTCTAATGTTGTAGGAGCAATTCCGTCCTTTGCTAAAGAAGGGCTAGGAAAGACACACCTTATAGAACACTCAATCGACGTAGGAGATGCAAAACCAGTAAAACAACGTCATTTTCCCGTTTCACCAGCCGTAGAAAAAGAAATGTATACAGAAATAAATAGAATGTTAAAGTTAGGAGTGATAGAAGAATCAAACAGTGGTTGGTCTTCTCCGATTGTTATAGTTCGAAAGCCTGGAAAAATAAGAATCTGTTTAGATTGCAGAAAAGTCAACAGTTTTACGGAAAAGTCGGCATACCCATTACCACAAATAAGTGGAATTCTAAGCAGACTTCCCAAAGCAAATTTTATAACTAGCTTAGATCTAAAAGATGCATATTGGCAAGTGCCATTGGAAGAAAAGTCTAGAGAAAAAACAGCTTTTACAGTACCTGGTAGGCCACTTTACCAATTTAAGGTCATGCCGTTTGGTTTATGTAATGCGGCCAGTACCATGTCTCAATTAATGGACAAGGTGGTGCCTCCACATCTGCGAAACGAGGTATTTGTATATCTGGACGATCTTTTAATCATCTCACCGTGTTTTGAGTCGCATATAGAAGTACTTTGAGAGATAGCTCTACAAATTAAGCGTGCAGGCTTGACAATCAACGTAGGCAAAAGTCACTTCTGTATGCAACGTGTGCGTTATTTAGGCCACATAATAGGAGATGGCGGAATAAGAACTGATCCAGAGAAAATATTGGCTATAAAACAGTTTCCCGTACCAAAGAACCTTAAAAGTTTGAGGAGTTTTATGGGACTTTGCGGATGGTACCGGAAATTTCTTCCGAATTTTGCATCTCTGTCTTCAGCGTTGACGGACGCGATGACCACTAAACGGAAGTTTCATCTGGGCGAAGAAGCATTGCAGGCTTTTGAAATTTTAAAACGAAAGCTTTCAGAATCACCCGTCTTACACAGCCCAGAGTTTACCAAACCGTTTTTTATTCATTGCGACGCAAGCAAAACAGGAGTAGGCGGAGTTCTAGTTCAGCTGTCGGCAGAAGGGGATGAATGTCCGATCGCATTTGTTTCAAAAAAACTGAACAAAGCACAGCAAAACTACACGGTTACAGAGCAAGAATGTTTGGCAGCCATAGTATGTCTAAAAAGTTTTCGAGCCTATGTGGAAGGTCACGAATTTACAATAGTGACGGACCATGCTTCTCTAAAGTGGTTAATGTCGAATAACGATTTAAGTTCGAGGTTAGCACGATGGGCGTTATCATTACAAAGATTCCGGTTCAAAATTGAACATAGGAAAGGTTCCTTAAATGTGGTACCAGACGTTTTGTCGAGGATAAACGACGGGGAGATTGCGTCCATAGAACAGCGACCCAATGCCATAATCAATTTAAATTCCGAATATTTTAAGTCGAAAGACTACCTCGAGCTTATAGAACGTATCAAAGAGAACAAGAGTAAAATTCCTGATTTAAAAACAGAGGCAGGATATGTTTACCGACGAGCAGAACATAGTACAGATCTAGTTCACGATGAACATGCTTGGAAGTTATGGGTACCGAAAGAATTGGTGAAAGATATTTTATATAAAGCACATGACGATCCCCTTTCTTCTCATGGTGGGATACATAAAACTATAGAGAAAATACGACAGTTTTATTTTTGGCGAGGGTTAGTGCCAGATGTCAAGGCTTATGTGAACGCATGTGATATTTTTAAGCAAACAAAAGTTCCGAATCGCGTGTTAAGACCCCCAATGGGAAAAGCGTCGGTTTCAAAAAGGTTTTTCCAAAAATTATACATTGACTTTTTAGGTCCTTATCCTAGGTCTAGGAGCGGAAATATTGGGATATTTATTGTTTTAGACCATTTTTCCAAATACATATTCCTTAAGCCAGTAAAAAGATTACGGCTGAAATCGTAATCAAATACTTAGAAGATGATCTGTTCATGACATTTGGGATACCAGAAACCATTGTTTCTGACAACGGTTCTCAGTTCAAGTCAGCAGCCTTTCAAGACTTATTAAAACGCCACGAAATATCACACACGCTCACCGCCTACTATTCACCACAAGCAAATGCGTCGGAGCGTGTAAATAGATCGGTTCTCTCTGGGATTAAGTCATATGTACGACCAGACCAAAAGGATTGGGACGAATACCTCAACAGAATATGTTGTGCTTTAAGATCTTCAGTACACTCCAGTATCGGCACTACCCCTTATTATATGGCGTTTGGCCAACATGTGATTACAGCTGGTTCAACTTATGCACTGTTCGCAGAGCAGCGAGTGCTCAAATGACAAAAAACCATGAGCAAAATGAACGATCATATAATTTAAGATACCGAGAAGTTAATTATATACCTGGACAAGAAGTCTTTCGCCGTAACTTTAAGCAGAGTTGTTTCCAGACAGGTTATAATGCTAAATTAGGCTTATCATTTGTTAAAGCACGAGTGCGTAAAAAGGTAGGAAACTCATGTTATGAGTTAGAAGATTTGCAAGGTCGATCATTGGGTACGTATCACGCAAAAGACATACGTCAATGAAAGTCGCTTTAGGTTGGATTAGCCTTGGGATCGTTTGGACCCCTAGTCTAATTTTAGCAGGGGGAATTTGTAGCAGCGACTCTAATAAAAAAAAATTATATTGAAGAATTGAAGGAGAGAAAAAAATAAATTTATAAAAGCTCCCTAAAAGTATGCTATGAAGTATGCAAAAATATTTGAAGTAGTTGGCTACACTATTAGACCTATGGGCCAATTGTAATTAGGAAAAAAATACCTAGAGATCACCAAGGGCCTAGAAGGAAGCAGAGCTTGAGAAAAGAAATTGCAAGTCAGCATAAGCGAAAGAAGTGGCGCCCGAGAAAGGCTGAAAAGTGAAAACGAATAAAATAGAAAAATCTTTAAAAGTAGCGGGAGACATCTCAAAAGAAATTCAAGGAAAGCGCTGGAGTTTTCAACATCCTCGGGTAAACTCTTAGTGGCTTAAATAAATGCCAAAATAACTAAAAAAAAAAAGAAATATACATTTTGTCAGAATTACACTAACTGGGACCTGGCAGACAAATGGACAGAGAGCAAGAGCCCGTCACCGAAAAAAATCCCGGTCAGGGTAGATTCAACAGACGTTCAACAAGCATCGGCAGATCGAAGAACTCAGCCGAAATCCTCATTTAAATTTAGTGAAAAATAAGCCCAACAAAAAGCAATATTTACAAGAATAGGCCTTGCAACTCCGCTAAGACGGAGTAGCAATTTTATAAATCAAAATGCCAATTTCATGCTAAACGATTACTCAGTCTATATAGACCCAAAAAAAAAAAATGAGTCAGTAAATAAATGAACCCATTTTAAAGAAAATAAAATTGTCTGTAAAAGCCCTACGTCAGCCACGATCAACTCTTTAGAATGGATATATTGGTCTGATAGTTACCTAAAGTTTTAAAGAATATTTTGAGAGCGGAAGGAATAAGTTAGTAATAATAGAAAATATAATAATAGGAATAATTATATAAAATGTCCATTTAATTTATTTTTTTTGTTATCTTTAGTAATATTTAAATTAATTAATTTACTTATTAATATAAAATACTGTTCACTTAGAGTTGTTAGTCTTTTCCCCTTTTAATGTCGCGAATGCCTAGGTTAAAATTGTTGGTTGCTTTAATACTCTAATTTTATAAATTTTAAGCAAACAGGTGCCAGGCCAGAGATCGATCTTTCGCCGACGGAATCACCGTAAGTCCAATCTTTTTATTAATAATGTTTAAAATATAGAGTAAAGCAACTAGAAATCATACAGTTTAATCACCAATACAAAATCCGAAATTTATTAAAGATTGAGAATTTCAAACCAACGCCTCTAGACTGTGGCAAAAAGAAAAAGTGACAACCAAAGTGAACAATCAAAACAAATAATTTTTAAACAAGCAAATATTTTGAAACTGAAAAAATGGAAATTAATAGTTTAACGGAATTAGTTAGAATTTAGAAAAGCGAATTAAAATTATAATGTTTTAAAATTTTAAAAAGTTGAACTCAATGCTAACGCTCCCGCTTTCGTAGGTAAAAGGGGTCACCTGAACTAAAAGTTCAAAGGAGGTGATCATGGTTGGTTGGGCAAAAGCGGACTCCTTCAACACCTAAGTTCGCCTGCATACCATCTAGGCTGCTATCCTCTATCCTTTCTTTCTTTCTTTCTTTGATCATGTTTATCTGTCTTCTCTTCCGGTTTTGTAAATTCTAGTTCCTTTTGTCGCAGCACGTTTTTTCTTGATTTTTGTTATTATTGTTAGCTATAATGTGTGAACAAGACCTCCACCCCCCAAAGCCGACGAGCTAGAGCCGGAAATTAACAACGTGCAAAGCTTCACACAATATAATCAACCGATCCCCATTTTGGTTGCACGCTACAGTTAGGGGCCAATCGCACCGCCCCAGCAAATCAATAATTTAATTTTTTTAAATCCATTTTTTTAACGCTGTTTAAAAGATACACCTTTTTATACCCTTCGACCATTGAAAATGTTCAAAAAGGGTATACTAACTTTGTGCAAATGTATGTAACAGGCAGAAGGAGGCGTGGGAGAGCCCATAAAGGATTTATATTCTTGCTCAAGATCACAAGCCGAGTCGATTGAGCCATGTCTGTCTATCTGTCCGTCAGTCTGAGTGAACGCACAGATCTCAGCTATTATAAAAGCTAGAGTTACCAAATTTGGCAGGAAAGCTCCTGATCAAGTTTATTTACAAAGTTAGGTGCCACGCCCAACGCCCTCGTAAATCAAAAATTTAATTTTTGAATTTAATTTGTAAACTCTGTACAAAAGCTACAACTTTCTTTCAATATATACTACGTATTCTCCAAATTGCAATCCGATCGGACAACAATCACAGAAATTATTTAAGAAAGAATGAGCATAAAACCAAATGCTTCTGTGAGCTAACAAGAGAAGCGGGCGACCGCGAAGCGCGAGCGCCATCTGTTGGGAATAATTGTTAAGCATGTGCATATGCATATGTGTATGAATTAGAGGTGGGCGCGGGCCGTGCTTTTTTCGTGGCCCGCGGGCTTTTGCCAAAAAAACGTGCTCGTGCCTAAAAATCGAGTTTCGTTCGGGTTCGTGCGGGCCTCGGGCCTAAGAAAAAAGCCCGGAGGCCCGCAAAAGCCCGAAGGCCCGCAAAAGCCCGGAGGCCCGCAAAATCGAACCGCACAATCGGTGGGACTCGTGATATAATAGTTTTCAATGTTTCAGATATTTATCGCCTTGTGCCCATCACTTTTGCTACCAAATTGCACATCACTTATATAAAATATCAGTGAAGTGAAGGCATATACAATGTCGCGACAGGAAATACAAAATTTAATTGATATGAAAAGTGATAAAACTAAATTAATTCCAAATAACAAAGGGCGCAGTAATGTGTGGCAAACATTCGATTTAATCGAATTCAACAATAAAATAGTTGATTTTGTATGCTGCCGCGAATGCAAGAACGTAATTGCATATGCATCTAGGCATGGAACGGGCACACTCACCCGACACAGATGTGTTTTGGCGGCAAATGAAAATGCCAACCAACCCAGAATCGATTCGCTTCCATTATTTGCCAAAAAAACGGTGCCCAATCGTGTGATGAAAATTCTGGAGAGAAAACAGCTCGCATTGGTTGCAAAAGATCTACATTCGTTTTCCGTAACTGAAGGTTAGTACAACGAAAATAGTCAGATGTTGTGAATGATTCATTTTTATACCCTTCGACCATTGAAAATGGTCAAAAAGGGTATACTAACTTTGTGCAAAAATGCAAATGTATGTAACAGGCAGAAGGAGGCGTGGCAGACCCCACAAAGTATATATATTCTTGCTCAGGATCACTAGCCGAGTCGATTGAGCTATGTCTGTCTGTCTGTCCGGATGTCCGGATGTCCTGATGTCCGGATGTCCGTCTGACCAGATGAACACACAGATCTCAGCTATTATAAATGCTAGAGACACCAAATTTGGAATGAAGGTTCCTATGTACTCGGTGCAGATCAAGTTTATTGCAAATGTTAGGTGCCACGCCCACCGCCCCCCACAAATCAATAATTTAATTTTTGAACTCAATTTGTAAGCGCTATATAAAAGATACAACTTTCTGACTTTAACATATACTAAGCTGAATTAAATATCTACGTAGTCTCCGAATTACAATCCGATCGGACAATAAACACAGAAGTTATTTAAGAAAGTATGAGCATAAAACCAAGTGCTTCTGTCAGCTACCAAGGGAGGCGGGCGAGCGCGAAGCGCGAGCGTCATCTGTCGGGATTAATTTCAAAGCATGAGAATATGTATATGGGTACATACATAGGAACATACATACATAGGTCGAAGGGTATCATACTGTCGCGTGCTGCGCGACTGTTGCTTTTCTTACTGGTTTCAATTGGCAGGCAATGGCTTTCGCGACTATTGCCAAGAGCTTTTGGATATTGGATCAGTGTATGGCAAACAGGACTTCGCTGATTTAGTCACATCGCGCAAAACGTTGTCATCTACAATTATGAGCCGAGAGTACGAAAGCCTAAAAAGTGAAGTGCGGTCCAAAATAAAAGGTCAACAATTGGCATTTACAACAGATATGTGGACGGACGACTACACGCAAAGAAACTTCATTTCGCTGACGGCTCACTACGTGGATGAGTCATTTAAGCTGCAAGTGGCTTTGCTAGGTATAAAAGAGTTCACAGATGATAAGAAGACAGGCAAGAACATCCTCAATAACGTTAAGGAAATATTGGTAGAGTACAGTTTGGATTCTAATATCGATAAATGTATTTTTGTTACGGACAATGGGACAAATGTGGTTGCTGCCTTTAAAAGCTACAAAAGATTATCGTGTGCATGCCACAATTTAAACCTGGCTATGGATGACATATTTGAAAAAAATCCTCTTCCTCCAATTAAGTCCTTAATAGAATGTTGCAAAAATCTTGTTAAATATTTTAAACATTCGAATTTGAATAACAAACTGTCTAAGACCTTAAAGCAAGAAATACGTACGCGTTGGAACTCGGTGTTTATTATGTTAGACAGCATTAAATCAGTGAAAGAAGAAATAAAAGTAATTTTATTAGAAAGAGATGAGCTCAATCGAATATCCGGACCAGATTTTTCATTGCTCGACAGCTTACTGCATTTTTTAAAACCGTTTAAAGATTGTTCGGAGGCACTAAGTGCCGATACGCAACCTACCATGCACACTTTTTGTTATTGAAGGTGTGCGCCACTGAAATGCTCGATTCTGAAATCATAATGCGGCTAAAAAATAATACGTTAAATTCTTTAAAGAAAAGATTTGCACCATCAACGGCACATTATGTTGGCCTCTTCTTAAATCCTCCCTTCAAGGAAATGCGTTTCTTATCGACAAAAGTTAAGGAGAATGTCATGGTAACGGTCAAAGCAATGCTTTCAGAAATGATAAATGATGAGGAGGCCTCAAATGAGTTTGTGGAATTAAGAACTGCAAGCCCAGAAGAAAAGGAGTCAGGACTGTTTGCAGAATTTCAAGATAAAAAAATTTTCCAAAAAACCAAAGTTACAATTAAATTCTTTTGATATTGAAATCGAAAAATATTTAAATGGCTGTGCAGCCATTTCAGACCAAAGTGTGTTAGAATTTTGGAAATGTAGTGACCTCAAATTAATGAAAAGACTTGCCCGTTACATTTTAGCCATTCCGGCAAGCTCAGCGACGAGCGAAAGATTATTTTCTACCTCTGGAATAATATTAAATGAGCGTCGTACACGTTTAAAAAGTTCAAACTTAGAAAAAATTTTATTTTTAAATAAGAACTTGCCATAAGTTATGTTAAAAAAACCTGTATATTATAACACTGTTATTATTAATAAGTATTGGACTTAACTAAATTTCTTTGTATATTACATACTATAAATTAAAAAAAAAAATTGCATGGTTTTTTTTTTGTTGAAATTTTCGTGTTTGGCTTGGGCCGGGCCGTGCTTTTTCAAAAAAATCGTGCGGGCCTCGTGCTTTTTTTTTGGGACTAGGTTTCGTGTTCGTGCCGGGCCGGGCCTCAAAAAGTAGGCCCGCGCCCACCTCTAGTATGAATTAAACAAATTAAACTACACCGGAAAATAGGTCGAAGGGTATCCCACTGCACTATGGGTAAAAAGCCGGAAATTTTGGTATTAATTACAATTTTAAAGATAGAGACTTGAACTTTATATGTATTATTAGGATTATTAAATAGAATTTCGGAATTTTTTTTTTTATCTGACCACGCCTTCATCTCCGCCCACAAAACCACCCTTGAAAATAAAGTGAAAAATGTATTTATATACAAATGAAAGCGGTTTTGAAGAGAGATGGATGGGGGCGAAGAAGGTTTGGGTGTTAAACTGTCTGTGGTTCAACCGCAGGTGTATTCCCTGGGGGATTGGCGTGGGAGCGAAGTGAGGACACAAGATGCAAAAACCATTATTATGAGATAAAAGTCAACAAATTTTTTATATTTTATTAAGTTTATTAATATTCTTAAACTTCCTGCTCTAAAAATATATTAAGGCAATTGAATTCGTCTTCCCCTTCCACTTCTTCTTCATTATTAGATTGATAATTTGATAAAGTTCTGCATCCGGATTTTGAAGAATATCGATTACTTCTTTTGGGAGGAGTTTCTTTTTTCCAAACTTACTTAGATCTCTTAAACAAAGACTTGAAAGCAAAGGATCAGATGAATCCATTGCTCTATTGAAAACATCAGCAATGTTTACTAGTCGGCTACATTTCCTAGCGTGAGATTTTCTATCACTCTTGTAAAGTTTGTTGAGCTCTTCCGACGCGTTTTCTTCATGTTCCAACCGGAACAATAAATTGGTTAATAATATGATATCCATGTACCAATATTTTGTGGACAGTTGGGGACATTGGCATAGAGATTGGAAATTGAAGCACCATGTACGAGAAGTGGTGTTGAATGCCCTTGTTCTGCAGCCAGCTTATTTGCTAATTTTCTTTTAAGTTGAGGTCCTGCATCTTCATATGTTAACTGCTTCCGACCAGGTTTGTATAGTGTCATTTCTGGCTTATCAATAACGATATCAATTTATCAATTTTAGACTCAAGCCACAGTGAATGATTTCGTTTGAATCACTCCAACATTCGATTGCATTTCCTTAAGTGATTGTTCACATAAGCAATAAATTGGTTCACTTTCTTATTATTTTTTTCTTATTATTTATTATTTTCCAAAATATAACTGTTAACAGCGTCTGCATCGCGTTTGTTGTTGCTCCAAACATCCAACAGCACTGCATGACTGCACTCATACACATCTACAACATATAATGTTTCGCGAAAAGGGCAAAAAGCGGCAAAAAACATTAATACCTTTTGATTCCAGATATATATGTTAAAAAGATACAACTTTAACCTTGGTTATTCTTTGTGCCATACAAAAGTAATATTCCACAGAACACCAGAACGTTTGCTAGTAAGCAATTGAAAATACTCACAAGCAATACATGGGACGATTCAACAACAACACACAATTATCGGAAAACATGTATTAACGATTTATTTATATACTCTGACTTGCTTTTTCCATAATTAAAAAATAAACTCAAAGTTTGCTATGAAGACAATATTTGCGCTGCAAATTGTTACATTTTTTTTCGCCAATTTTCACATTTCAAAGCACGTCTGAATCAGCTGACTTTGAGAGCGCGCCAAAAATAAACGATAACTCGTAAAAATGTTCTAAAATTATTTTTAAGCTATCTTGTTACTAAGGAATCCAAAAATGAAAGCAGCATTAAAATATCAATCACAAAAAAAATTACATTAATACCAAAATTTCCGGCTTTTTACCCATTGTGCACTGTCGCGTGCTGCGCGACTGTTGCTTTTCTTACTAGTTTGTTTTTACAATAAACTTTCTTTTCTTCTAAAGTAACTGAAAATTCTCTAAACGTTTTTAGAGTTTGAAAAAAGTTCATCAACGCGGTGGCTTCGAATTAATAACTTTATAATTTATTGCTGCTGCTGGCTTCCACGATTGCTACTTTGTGAGTGTTTTCTATTATTGAAAGTGGGCCACAATCCAGCCACACTCCCCGAATTCACCGTCGGTATTTGCCGATCGTCAAAACTTTAGAGAGAGCTTAAACTAAATTACAATTATAATTCAATTTATCTTAATCTATCTATGACTTCAATGTCAGAATTCAATCTCTTCAATACTAATAATAATGCTACCAAATTAAATTCTATGCTGCTCCATCATTCCGGCCCCGTTGAAGAGCTCCGGTTTTCAACTAATAGGAGTAGAGCCAGCTTGTGTACTGGGCGCTTTGTGATGCCTGTTGCCGTTTTGACCTCTGCCACTCTGACCTTGCTGTCCTCCCCATGAATTGTGCGCGTTACGCTCCCGGTTATCCACTGCTGAGGGGTGTATTGTCGTCGTGAACTAGCACGACCGCCCCTTTCCTCGAGATTGTCCTCGCCCATTACTTTCGCTGCTGGAGGCTGAGCAGATAGCCCTTGGAGCACTTCGCCCAAAAGTTTCGCAGTTTGAGCGCCGACAACTGCTGCCACAGCGTCAAATATCCGCGTCCTGGCTTCTTGTTGGTCTCGTCTGGATCGAATCCTGAATGCAGCGGCAACAAAGGCTGTCCGATGAGTAGGTGACCTGGCGTGAGCACCTCTCCATCGCTAGGATCGCTACTGTCGACGAGCATTGTCTCCGGTAATCCAGGTCTCCCGATAAACCTTTTAATAACAATCAAACAAGTATCAGTTGATAAATCGGTTACCAGATCTAAATGTACCGCTTTTGAGGCAAACCAAACAAAAACGGCAACATACATTTTTACAGGTGGTATACCTCTGATAAGCTAACATAGAACGGCCCACAAAAAGTCTAATCCAACGTATATGCAACAACCGTATGCATGACTGCATGCATCAGCAAAGCCATGAATCTGAATCTTCTCTGAATCTTCGTACCACGGAATGCGAATTTTATGTAAATCAGGCAATATCATGGTAAACTTATTCCATGTTGTGTGAAGACTCATTGGAGTGGCTTCATCCCAGTCTATTTTCAGTCTCATACTCCTGCAACAACATTTTGGGCTTGGTAACAATTGGACAAGAGGGTCAAACAAACGAGAAGCTGCGGACAATATGTTCCGTTTCGTTGGCTTAGCCGAAGCAAAACTGTCCACATCGAGATGATATAAAATAGGATTTAAATAAATCCTCTTGAGGTGCCCAGCGCATCCCAAGAGTTTTTACGGAACTCTGATCATCAATTTTGAGAGTCATTTTGTCACTAGCTTTTATTTTGAACGACAGATCAATTTTGGGAGTCACTTCGTCACTTTCTTTTATTTTTGAACGACAGATCATTACAGTTGGTTGCCCACTTGGCAAGTGGAAAACATCCTGATGCCAATATCTTTTTTAACTTCATTTCAAATAGTATTAAGTCCGCTTACAATATCTGCACCTGCCAACATATCATCAACATAAAAGCAATTCTTAATAACATCTGATCCAATAGGATGTGATTGTGCGTGCATGTTGGCTAGCTCAAACAAGCAGCGTATCGCCAGAAAAGGTGCAGAAGCTGTACCGTATGTGACTGTATGAAGTCGGTATGCCTGAATATTTTGTGAAGTATGTATTTTCTCTCCACAGAATAAGTTGGAAATTTCTGTGTTTTTCAGAGACATTTATCTGCCCATACATTTTTGAAATGTCAGCAGTTATTGCATACTTATTCAACCGCAAATTAATCAGGGTTGAATATAGCTCCCTCTGAATTGTCGGCCCCACCATCAGTGTTTCGTTAAGTGAAACAGCTGTTGACGACTTACTAGAAGCGTCGAAAACTACACGAAGCTTGCTGGAGGAAATTTCAGGCTTAAAAACGCATTGATGAGGAATATAATAATGTTGTTCTAGAGGAAGTGACTTCAGAATGGACATGTGTCCCAAATCTAAATATTCTTTCATTAAGTCATGGTACATGTTTTTAAAAACTGCATCCTTTGATAATTTACGCTCAAGTTGCAAAAAACGCCTTTCAGCAGTTTGAAAGGACAGGCGAAGAACTTTTGGATCGGTCTTGAAAGGGAGATCCACTTGAAAACGACCTGAAGATAACTGCTTTACAGTTTTCTCGAAGAACAGTTCACAAGCTGTAGCGTGTGGAATTGCTGTTGTCTATGTACCAGAGAACTGCATGCGGTGGTTCCTAGCACCGCAAACACCGCATGGACTATTTAATAAAAAACGTAAAAACGTAAACGTATAACGTAATCTCGTCAGATTGGGACCTTTGTTGATAGTCCCCGCCTCACTCTAAATAACAAAAAGGGGGATCGTTTATTCCTTCAAGACTATTTATTATTTATTATTTGCATTATGAATGCGGTGTTTGCGGTGCAAGAAGCCACCGCATGCAGGTCTCTGGTATATACCACTAGTATTGACTTGTAAGGAAGCTTTTCCAGCTGGGGTACAGAACATTTCTAAAGTGCCGAGACCTGAGACGGAGAATATGTACCTCTTTTAGGGCGGAAGTGATTTCCTAGGGCCTAGGGGAAAGAGAATCGGACCATGCCTCGGTGAATACCGAGTCCTTCTGCAGCGGCTGGGCCGGCTGGCTAATGGTTGGCGTCAACTGCGGGGAATCATACAAACGTTTCAGCTGGCTCCGCGCATCTACTTTCGCTGCTCAGTTGACCTTGGAGCCTGGTTATGCACCAAGGCGTCCAAGTTCACTGACTTGCGTCTGCTCCAAAAGTTCCAATAGGTATGATGTGGTTAATACCTGCTTTCATACCTAGCAGAACTTTGGCACAGTCGTAGAAGGTCGGTGTACCAGCCTCACGAATGTAGTACCCCCGCACTCCTGCCTCAACGTTTATGTTTGTGTTTAATTATTAGTAAAAAACGCGCCATTTTCATTCTTGTTTTCTTTTATTTTCATTAAACAGTTTCCCTGCCTATGTAGCCTGCTCTGTTCTTTGGTTTCTCTCGCTTCGTTTCCCTGCCTGCTACTTATTCGCTCACCCTTTTTGGTAGTATCTGTCTGTCCTATGTCCAACGACGGTTTTTCTTCTCTGTGGCAGTGTTTTTTCTACTTGTTCTTCGGCGTAGTTTTGGCAGTTCTTTGGTAGCTGCGTGTTGTTGTTTTGTTGTTCCTCTGTTGACACTTGCGGATCCTGGACGGCTGCGTTCTTGTTGTTTGTTCTCCCGTGTTGACACTTAACCGGACTTTTGCACTCAAGATTGTCGAGGAGACACGCACGTTCGCTCGCTGCACTGGTTATCTCGGAACTGTCCTTCTTCCTTCTCATGCCAGCTTTCACCTCCTCCGCAGTCGACGTCGCCCGGCTTAGATTTGCCCGTGTTTGGTTAGGTGTGCAAATTTTCTCTCACGGTGTATCTAGTTCGCACGTGTAGGTGTGTGTGTGTTACGTTTTGTTCTTGGTGCGCTCCCGTGTCGTTCGCCGCTCATTTGTAGTTTTCCGGTGTGCAGATTTTTCCCTCCGGGTGTATTCTAGTTTGCGCTTGCGCTCTTAGCTGTTGTGTTGCGCTTGCGTTCTCTGGCTGCGCTTGTTTGTATGTGTCGCTGTCGCTTGCGCTCGCTCTATGTGTGGGTGTGTTCTTCGCTGCGCGGCCGTCTTTTACGTTTGCTTTGTTCGTGTTCGCTCTCTTTGCGCTCGCCCGGCTGGCCCTTGCTTCGTATGTACGTTCTTTCTTGTGTGCGTGGTCATCGTTCTCTTTTGCGTTCGCTCTCTTTGCGCTCGCCCGGCTTGCCCTTGCTTTCTCGTGTGCGTGGTCATCGTTCTCTTTGGTGTTCGCTCGGCTTGCATTTGCTTCGTGTGTGTGTTCTTGTGGTCGTTGCTTTCGTTTGCTCTGTGCGTGGGCGTTGATTGCGTTCGGGTGAATGACCGTCTCTCTGTTGTCGGAAGAATGATCGTTCACTTTACTGATGTGCGCTCTCCTTGAGCTTATGCGCGCTCTCCTTGGGCTACCCTATAATCTACACTAATTGGCTATGGTCTATGACCGACTTCCCTTGTACTTAATAATTACTGCCTCCGTGGCGATTGCTTAACTAAAAAAAGGGACCTTTGTGGTACTACTTAAAAATAAATAACAACAATAGAAAATAAAATAAATAAATTGGAGGGCTCACAATATGAGTCCTCACACCCCCTTACTTTGGTGAAAAAGGACTGATACTAGCCCCCTCGGCCGATGACTACGCGGAAAGCGATGCCTTCTACCTTCAGCACGAATCTGTGGTGTCGGTTAGGGTTATGGTGTTGCCTGGCCTTAATTTGCTCCTCCAGTAAAGCAGGGAGGCGTCGTCCTGGCGTATGGACTCTCCATGACCGCGGTGCTTCTACCCAGTCGTCTTCCGGTGCGAATATGCTGCGCGTGATGCTATCGACGTCTATGGAGGGACCCAGCATTTCTTCTAGCTCCTGCAGTATCGATATCTGCTGCCTTCCCCTGGATCACTCTATTATTTTAGGGCTCTGCCGGGGCGTGTGGATGAGATGCCTTCTTCATTTCCTATGACGGCGCTCGCCATTTGGATGGCCGGGGGTGTGTGTGGTGGATGAGACCTCCGGGACTGATACTGGGCGGACGCCGGGGAAGATTTCCGTGCTAATGTCATCGTCATCAATTGCCACTTCGGGTTCGTTAGGTGGAAGGTCTATGTTTTCTTCCTCCTGGAGGTGCATCGGCATATCGTTGAGCCATAGTTCCACGTCTCGTCGGCGGAGTTGGCGGCGATTTGGATGGGGCATTGTTCTTATGGCTGTGAGAAATAAACATGGTTATTACTCGGAATTACGGCCCTATCTGGCTATTCCCTATGGAACAGTGCTACGTTTTGAGACTCGATCTTATATAATTTCTTAGTTCTACTTTATCATTAATCTATTCGTCTCCCTCGTTAATGTTGGTTTCGGGATCCACGTGGAAAGGTTTGAGGTCCGCGATGTGTGCGGTACGTCTTTCCTTGCCTCCTTCTCGCTGTAAACGGACGATATTCGCCGAGATGAAACTGCTCACTTTATACGGCCCCTCGTATTTCGGAGCGAGTTTTGCGGCGAAGCCTTCTGCGGCTTTAGAAAGGACGTGTTGTTTCAGGAGGACCAACATGCCTATCCTGGGCCGCCATTCACGGCGTCGGAGGTTATGGTGACGACTCTGCTCCGCGGATGCCCGAGTTGCATTTTCCTTGGCGACCTGAAATATTTGCTGGAGCTGCTTCGCTCTCAGTTCTGGGTTTTTCAGCTTTTGATTGGAATCTCCGTAGTCTCATCGTAGAGTGCTCCAGGTAGCCGCGGTTCTCGTCCCATGACGAGAAATGCTGGGCTGAAACCCGTCGTATCCGAGACGCTGCTGTTGACGGCGAGCGTTATTTCCGGCAATAACAGGTCCCAAGTGTTCTGCGGGCCGTCAATGAACTGTCCGATCATTGTCTTTATAGTTCGGTTTGCGCGCTCGGTGGGATTCTGTTGGGGGCTATACGGCGCGGTGTGCTCCAGCTTTATTCCGGCCCTTTTGCAGAATGCAGTGAACGAGCGGCTAGTAAATTGGGTGCCATTGTCGCACACAAATGTTCGCGGCGTCCCGAACCGGCTGAGAATTCGTTCTCGTAAGGCTTTTTCCAGAGTCGGTGCTGTAGCCTTCCGTAAGTGTACCAGTTCGACCCATTTAGAGAACAAGTCGAAGAACACCAGGAGGATAGTGTTCCCTCCTGAGCCTGCCGAGTCAGCATTTTGCCGCGCGGTTTCCTCTGCTCTACTTTGTATATTTGGCACTGGACACAATTCCGTACGTGTCGCGCAACATCCCGGAACATCCCGGGCCAGTAGTAACGTTGTGCTACCCGTGTCGTGGTCTTCCGGATCCCAAGATGTCCAGCTGTGGGTGCGTCGTGGCATTCCTGGAGGACTCGTCGTCGTAGTGCTGTTCCTACGCATAACTTCCAGGGAATATATTCCTCGTCTTCCGGTTTTAGTCCCAAGTGTCGGTACAACTCCCCCATCTTGTATGGCGTAGTCCGGATATTTCTCGGGCTCTTTCTCGACTTGTTGATGTCGACGTTGCAGCCAGGTGCAGGTGGGCGTTTCTTCCTTCATTTGGCACAGGGTCTCCAATGGTTGTCGCGACAGCGCATCCGCGACGACATTATATTTCCCTTTCCGATATTGTATATCGAATTGGTACTGTTGGAGTTCCAATGCCCATCGTGCGATTCGGCCGGTCGGGTTTTCAATGGTGTTGAGCCATTTCAGTGCTAGATGGTCGGTGACAACCGTGAACTGATATCCTTCCAGGTAACAGCGTAGTTTGCGGATGGCCCAAATGATCGCCAGGCACTCCTTTTCAGTCGCTGAATAATTTTCCTCGGCCGCGATGAGTCTGCGACTGACGTAAGCGATGACTCGTTCGCCTTCTTCCGTTTCCTGCGTGAGGACTTCCCCTAAGCCGTAGTCGCTTGCGTCGGTTTGCAGTGCGAATTTTTGGCTGAAATCGGGGGCACGCTAGTACGGGTGCTTCCGTTAAGCGCCGTTTGAGCGTGTCAAACGCCTCCTGCTGCTCTTTGTTCCATTCCCCAGCGGCGGCCTTTTCGTAGCAATTGGGACATCGGTTGCACGACCGTGGCGAAATTTGGCACAAATCGGCGGTACCATGAGGCGATTCCTAAGCATCGGCGTAGCTCCTTTACGCAGGTTGGGGGTTGTAATTTCTGGACCGCGGCAACCTTTTCTGGGTCTGTGTGGATCCCCTCCTCGCTGATTACGTGTCCTAGAAACGACAACTTGCGTTTGAAGAAGTGACACTTCTTCCGATTTAGCCTCAGATTTGCCATTCGCAACCTCCTGGAAACCTCCCGAAGGTTTTCCTGGTGCTCTTCACGCGATTTTCCGATGACTATTATGTCATCGAGGTAGGCAAAAGCATGGGGCTCCATCTCCGGGCCGATCACCTGGTCCAATGCTCGTTGGAATGTTGCCGGGGCTGAATGTAGGCCGAATGGCATCACCTTCCACTGAAATAGTCCTCGTCCGGGTACCGTAAATGCGGTACATTCACGGCTTTGTTTGGCCATGGGTATTTGCCAATACCCGCTCTTGAGGTCCAGCGTGCTGATGAATCGGGCTTCCCGTAGCCGTTCCAAGATAGAATTTATCCTAGGCAGAGGATATGCGTCCGGAATAGAACCAGCGTTCAGTTGCCGGAAGTCGACACACATCCGCGTTTCTCCAGTCTTCTTGCCTACTAGGACGATAGGTGCGCTGTGTGGGCTCTTGGATGGCTCAATGTGGCCGTCTCGGAGGAGCTCGTCTATTTGATCGTTGATTATTTTGAGCATTGCCGGGTTTTTAGGATAGTACCTTTGTTTAATGGGGCGCTCATCCGTCATCACTATCACATGTTCTGTGATATTAGATACTCCCGACAAACACTCAAACAACGCGAGCTCCGTCTCGAGAAATTTTTCCATTTCGGGGTCCAGTGCGGTGTTCTCCTCACTGACGTTTGTTTCCGTTTCTTCTGCTGCCGTCGTTTCCGGGATTGAATGGATCGCTGCGGCTCCGGTTCGCTGGTGATCACTGTTCGCGATCTGTTTCCGGAACGGATTCCTTCGGACTGCTTGGTCATCTTTTGCGCCTAGGACTTTCGTACTGCTGTAGTCTCCGTGGTCGTTGTTCTCCGTGGTTTGTATTTTCCCTTTGTCGTCCTCCTGGGTATCCTTGCCATGATGCTTTTGCTGTGTTTCCCGTTTGTTCTGCGCTGATGCATTCCTGTCGTGTTTCGGTATCTTCGTATTATGATCCTTGCTCTTCTTTTGCCGTGTTTTGTCCTTTTCGTGTTCTGGTGTATCCTTGCCATGTTCCTTGTTCTCCTTTTGTTGTGTTTTGTCCTTGTCGTGCTCCGGTGTCTTCTTGCCCTGATCCTTGTTTGCCTTTCGTTGTGTTTTGCCTCTGTCGTGTTCCGGTGTATCCTTGCCATGATCCTTGTTCGCCTTTCATTGTGTTTTTGCCTTTGTCGTGTTCCGGTGTATCCTTGCCATGATCCTTGTTCGCCTTTCGTTGTGTTTTGCCTTTGTCGTGTTCCGGTGTCTTCTTGCCATGATCCTGGTTCTCTTTTGGCTGTGTTCTCTGGTGTATCCTGGTCACTGTCCGGGTTTCCTTTGCGTTGTTGGTCCCTTTTTTTGTCGAGTTGGGTACCCAATCGCAGCTCTGCTCCTCCGCAAGTCAATGTTGCGCCTACAGCTCCTAGGAAATCCAGGCCTAGGAGAACGTCGTCCAACACGATTGGTAACACGAGCATTTGCACCTGAGTGCATGTCCTGCCTATCTGGACATCTGCCCATAGCGCCTGTGTGAGTTCCTTTTTTTGTTCCATCCGCCAGGGATACCGTGGTTTTTACTTCGCACTTGTTGACGTCGTTACGGATCTTTTGTGCTAGCCGTTCCCCGATGAAGCTCCTTGTGGCCCCTGTGTCGAGAGTGGCGAGGACCTGATAACCTTTGATGATGACCCTCGCACTGATACGGCCGTCGCGCAGTTGTAAAATTTCTTTTACTGCCGGACTTGTGGTGATACCCCCACTGAGTCTGGGTTCAGTGAGGGTCCCTGCCCGTTTCCCGGCATCGGAGTCCTGCAGCAGTCGATGGTCCTGGTCCCTTGTTTCCCGCATGTCCAACAGTGCAGCACGCGTTATCCCCGGCATTCCCTAGCGAAGTGCCCGGCTACTCCGCAGTTTCGGCAGGCTTCCCGAGTGTTAATCCGGCGTGGTTCCCCTTCGTTGTTGGTGTTTCTGGGTTCGACGACGGTTTGTTGATGATCGGTGTCCACGTAGTTCCCTTTGGTTCTGTTAACCCGATTGACGTTGACTCTGGATATGAGCTCCATTGCCCCGGCTCCGTTCTCGGTCTCTGGTCACCTCGTAGTTGGTGGCGAGGGCGGTAAGGTCCCTTAGTGTTTCGATGTCGGTCCTTCTCACGAACAGCTGGTATTCCGGCAGCATATTCTCGTATGCTCTCTCCAGTTCCTGGGCCTCTGTAAATCCATCTTGACGCATGATCAGGCGAATCTCCAAAAGGTACGTCTTGAATGTCTCGTTTGTCCGTTGGTAGCGTATCCGGATCTCATCTTCCAGCCGCTGGAAGTATCTGGGCGGCAAGAAGAAGTCCAGGAATTCTGCTCGGAAGACTTTCCAGGTTTCGCCTTGTAGTCCGCTCGTTCGGAACCAATCTTCGGCTGTTCCTCCTAGCAGCTCGGGAATTGCTTGTGGCATATATTCAGTGTTTATCCGGTATGATGCTGCCCGTTCTTCCAGACGCTCGATAAAACGCAGCGTGTCCGAGGTGACATCGAAATTTATTCCCCACCTTCGCATGCGGTCCGCCGTTTGTGCGAAAGTAGATCCTTCCATTTGATCTTGTTGTTGGACGGCTGCTGCTTCACTACTACGTGATGCCGTGACCCTTGTTGTGGGAACCTGCAAGGTCTGCTTCCCTGGCATATGTTTTGCCTCTTCTACCATGCGGCTGGGGGTCTTCTGGTCCGGTTCAGGATGGGCTACGGGAGTGTTAGGATGGTTCCCGATTGGTCGACGATCCGGGCTGGGGCTGGTGCCATACTGTGCCTCCAGTGATTCGAGGCGGTGGATTGTGGCCGGCGAGTGGTCCTTCTTACCAATGAAGGCCGCCATTCGTGCTCGCAGCTCCTCGACGGTACCTTCCCGCTCGAAACCAAATTCGTCGGCGAAGTTCTCCAGCTCGTTCTTCCTCCTGAAGGACACCCATCGTACGCCTACCATGGTTTATGGTCGTAGTTTCGTAACCTTGTATCCTGTGCGTGTGTCATTATTGGTTGTGCCTCGCTATGCGTTGTATCTTTGTATCCTTGTAGCCTTGTATCTCTGCTCGTTGTATCCTCGTGCGTGTATCCTTGTTGCTTGCTGTTGTCGTGCCTCTATGTAATGTTTGTTCCTTGTTCCTTGTATCCTTGCTCGTTGTATCACTGCTCGTTGTATCCTGGTTGCCTGCTGATGGTCGTGCCTCGTTGATCGTTTGTTCCTTGTATACTTGTATCCTTGCTCGTTGTATCTCTGATCGTTGTATCCTTGTTGCCTGCAAATGGTCGTGCCTCTCTGATCGTTTGTGCCTTGTTCCTTGTATCCTTGCTCGTTGTATCTCTGATCGTTGTATCCTTGTTGCCTGCTAATGGTCGTGTCTCGATGTAATGTTGTATCCTTCGTTGTTTCGTTGTTTCCTTGTTCGTTGAATCCTTGTTCGTTGTATCCTTGTTGTCTGCTCGTTGTATCCTTGTTGCTTGGGGTATCCTTGTATCTCTGCTTGTCGTATCCTTGTCGCGAAAACACTTTTAAACTTTTATCGTTCACTGGAGATGTTCACTCGACTGAAGCCGGAGACTGAGTGCCTTCTCTGCGCCGGATGCCGGCCTATATACCCTGGCCGAGCGCACCGAACCGTTATGCTCGGCTTCGGGTCCCGTTAAAGGTTCTTCGGGCGACCCAAAAGCACGAGTCTCGTAGACCACCGTTACGCCCCTTTGTTGTTGTTGTTCTCAAGGCGAGAACGACGATCCGCGCTGTCCTGTCGCGTCCGACTCCTTTGCGTCACCCTAACTAACTCCTTAACTACCCTATTTGTGCTCGATTGTCCTGTGTTCTTCCTGTGTTTTTCCCACGTTACCCTGACCGTCTGTGTAGGCCCTATTTTTCTGTAAAAACTATCGTCGGTTTGTACCGACGCTCTGACTCACTTTTCGCGCTCCTGTAGTGGTTCTTTAGGCCACCAAGGACACAATTCCCCCTCTCGTCTCAGATCCCTGCTCGGGCGCCATCTGTAAGGAAGCTTTTCCAGCTGGGGTACACTCAGTCTCGCCCAGGGCCACTTTACAGAACATTTCTAAAGTGCCGAGACCTGAGACGGAGAATATGTACCTCTTTTTAGGGCGGAAAAGTGATTTCCTAGGGCCTAGGGGGAAAGAGAATCGGACCATGCCTCGGTGAATACCGAGTTCTTCTGAGCGGCTGGGCCGGCTGGCTAATGGTTGGCGTCAACTGCGGGGAATCATACAAACGTTTCAGCTGGCTCCGCGCATCTACTTTCGCTGCTCAGTTGACCTTGGAGCCTGGTTATGCACCAAGGCGTCCAAGTTCACTGACTTGCGTCTGCTCCAAAGTTCCAATAGGTATGATGTGGTTAATACCTGCTTTCATACCTAGCAGAACTTTGGCACAGTCGTAGAAGGTCGGTGTACCAGCCTCACGAATGTAGTACCCCCCGCACTCCTGCCTCAACGTTTATGTTTGTGTTTAATTATTAGTAAAAACGCGCCATTTTCATTCTTGTTCTTCTTTTATTTTCATTAAACAGTTTCCCTGCCTACGTAGCCTGCTGTGTTCTTTTGGTTTCTCTCGCTTAGTTTCCTGCCTGCTAATTATTCGCTCACCCTTTTTGGTAGTATCTGTCTGTCCTATGTCCAACGACGGTTTTTCTTCCTCGCAGTGTTTTTCTACTTGTTGTTCTTCGGCGTAGTTTTGGCAGTTGCTTTGGTAGCTGCGTGTTGTTGTTTTGTTGTTCCTCTGTTGACACTTGCGGATCCTGGACGGCTGCGTTCTTGTTGTTTGTTGTCCCGTGTTGACACTCAAACGGGACTTTTGCACTCAAGATTGTCGAGGACACACACTTCGCTCGCTGCACTGGCTATCTCGGAACCGTCCCTTTTCCCTTTTCTCATGCCAGCTTTCACCTCCTCCGCAGTCGACGTGCCCGGCTTAGATTTGCCCGTGTTTGGTTAGGTGTCCAATTTTCTCACGGTGTATCTAGTTCTCACGTGTAGGTGTGTGTGTTACGTTTTGTTCTTGGTGCGCTCCTGTGTCGTTCGCCGCTCATTTGTAGTTTTCCGGTGTGCAGATTTTTCCGGCGGGTGTATTCTAGTTTGCGCTTGCTCTTGCCGTTAGCTGTTGTGTTGCGCTTGCGTTCTCTGGCTGCGCTTGTTTTGTATGTTGCTTTGCGCTCGCTCTATGTGTGGGTGTGTCTTTCGCTGCGCGGCCGTCTTTTACGTTTGCTTTGTTCGTGTTCGCTCTCTTTGCGCTCGCCCGGCTGGCCCTTGCCTTGTCAGTGTACGTTCTTTCTTGTGTGCGTGGTCATCGTTCTCTTTTGCGTTCGCTTCTTTTGCACTCGCCCGGCTTGCCCTTGCTTTTTCGTGTGCGTGGTCATCGTTCTCTTTGGTGTTCGCTCGGCTTGCATTTGCTTCGTGTGTGTGTTCTTGTCGTCGTTGCTTTCGTTTGCTCTGTGCGTGGGCGTTGATTGCGTTCGGGTGAATGACCGTCTCTCTGTTGTCGGAAGAATGATCGTGCACTTTACTGATGTGCGCTCTCCTTGAGCTTATGCGCGCTCTCCTTGGGCTACCCTATAATCTACACTAATTGGCTATGGTCTATGACCGACTTCCCTTGTACTTAATAATTACTGCCTCCGTGGCGATTGCTTAACTAAAAAAAGGGGCCCTTTGTGGTACTACTTAAAAATAAATAACAACAATAGAAAATAAAATAAATAAATTGGAGGGCTCACAATATGAGTCCTCCCACCTACTTTTGGTGAAAAAGGACTGATACTAGCCCCCCTCGGCCGATGACTACGCGGAAAGCGATGCCTTCTACCTTCAGCACGAATCTGTGGTGTCGGTTAGGGTTATGGTGTTGCCTGGCCTTAATTTGCTCCTCCAGCAAGTAACCTGCTATTTCGCTTAAGAGTACCATATGGGATTCGAAATCTTCCGAGAGAACCAATAGATCATCCAAGTAAACGAATACTCTCGTGCGCAAGTGTGCGGGAATAACTTGGTCCATTAATCGAACTAAGGTTTGTGCAGCGTTGCACAGCCCGAACGGCATGACCTTGTATTGATACAAAGGGCGGTTTGGAATTGTAAACGCCGTTATTTGGCGTGAATTCTTCTCAAGAGGGATTTGTCAGAAGGCATGCTTCATTTCTAAGCCTGTAATGAAACGAGCGGGTGGCAACCTGCTGAGTATTCCATCAACGTGTGGAAGAGGATATGCATCCTTGCGAGTGCATTTATTAATGTCTCTTGAGTCCAGGCATAAGCGTATTTTTTCTCCTTTTCTCACGAGGACACAATTGCTGCTCCATGCGCTTTTAGACTCCTCAATGACGTCCAAATCGAGCATATTTTGGATCTCAGAGAACATAAGCTTCTCCTTAGCTGGGGATATAGGCCAGTGCCTTTGCTTAATTGCTTTAGCATCGCCTACGTCTTTACTGTGTTCGATCACTTTCGTACGGCCTAAACCTTCCTTTTCGAATGATGGAAGTTTTAGTTTAACTCGCTCCAGTTCGATACGCTTATGTTCGGAAAGAGAATGAACTTTTGGCCTTCTAATTGAATGTCTGTATATAACCGATTGTCGTTATTCTTGACGATGGCTGAAACTAGTTTATATCGACACGCGCGTACTTTCTTTCCAAAAGACGCGCATACGGACAGTAGAACGCTTGGTTTTCTTCCGGGGCTCGTAATTGTCCACGTGACCGAAAATTCGACTAAGTGTCGCCAGATAATGTGCTACTCTCTCATGGAATGGCTTTATACTTTCTTAATAATTGTGTTTTCTTTAGTGTTATTTTGTAAGTCTGGGGTTTGGTTCAGATCTGTTGAATGTTGTTGGATCTGATTGTTTACGTCTGGGTTTATTGTCGTGGATGCGTCAGTACTGATCTGGCCTGCGCATCCCCCGGATTGTTACAATGGATACAATTGGGCTTGAAAACGTTTTCTGCCCCGCACCCGTAACAAGAAATAGATCTAGGCTCAAGACAAAAGTCATAGCGGTGACCCACTTTTCCGCAGTTCCAACACTTCATAGTTTTACGCTGTATCGCGGCTATTTCTGTTTGTTCGTTAAGCTCTGAAACGAATGGACGCTGCTGTCTATAGGACTGCTGTCTTGTTTGTTTGCAAAACTGCTCGTGAGTGCCGATTTCCTCCCGTAATCGAGCTAATGTTATTATGCCTAAATGCATTAGTTCATAACGTAGCGACGTTGGATTTTTCTAATTAAAATGCTCACTAATGATTCTTCTGCAATAGAGTTACGCAAACGGCTAACGAGTTTTTCAATTTCGAACTGAAATTCTTCAAACGGCTCTTTTTCGCCTTGTTTTCTGGTATTTATGGAATCCCATATATACAAAACCGAAACCTTTCGAAACCTTCACAGAATTTTTCCCAAGTGAAACAAGGATGGTTCCTATGAAATTTCCAAAACCAATCACTGGCTTTGTCTCCTAAAAGCAAATGTAAATGATCGCAAAGTTATGATCACCGTATAGGTTTTGTCCCGTCATTGAACGAACTCTGTACAGAAAATCTTCTGTAGAAATACCATGTCTTGATCCATCAAATTGCAATATCCAATTGAGAATGATATTCGATACTTTCTCTGGAGGAATTGAAGAATATTTTCATTTCGGTATAGTTGGACTACTGCCAGTGGTTTGGCTTGCCGGACGCTGAGTAGTCTGTCCTGCCCTGACATTAGAATTCTTTTCCTCTTGACTTCCTTTACTTATCTGAATATTTGCGAACTGTGATTGAATCAAGGCTGACAAGCTTCGCATTAGTTTCTGCTCTTGTTGTTGCATGGCTGACTGAATTATTTTATCTATATCTTCCCTGTTTGCTTCTTTCGATGAATCCACAGTCAGACTACTCTGATTTGCTTCTTCGTTCTGCATCGCTCGTTGTGCAGACCTAGTGGTCATGCCTCTACGTGTAGTGCCTCCTCTGCGGTATCTATTATTACGTCTATTGCTGTTTTGATCAGTGTTCTGATCAGGCGTTGGCATTATTGGGTCAGTAGTGTTGCTTGCTACATTTATTTCAGCGGCCAAATTGTTGTTTGACAATGATAACTGTCTGGCTGTGCAAGGGTTTTTGCATGTGGGGCAAATATTTGTATGTTGCAACGCTATCTGTATACACTCGTGGTGAAACCTATGTTGGCATGGGGACGTTGCTATTAAATTGTTTGCATTGGCTGGTGGCAGCAGCCGCAGAAGGGGTCTTGTTGTTGTCCAAATATTACTGAGATCTTCTGTGCTGTGTCTTACTGACATATTTATAGTTTTTCTGTTCATATAATTATTGGTTCATCGCTTTCCAAAATAAATACTCCATAATGTGTTTAAAAATATAACCTGCATATAGCTTATTGATAAACTAAAGGATTCTATTGCTCTACTCAAGACTGACTGTTGCTAATATTGGTCGAGTTTCCCCAAAAATTTTCTAGGTGCTCGCGGTTCCTAATATTTGCTATCGAAAGCCTTATAGTAGTTTATTATTTAAAGGATAATTATGTTTAGCAAATTTTGTAGTCACTGACTACAGGCTCAGTATGGTCGACTGACCCGAATAACACGAGAGATCGCGATTCCAATATCTGAGATTCTGTTACCTTGACGCCATATTGCTATACAAATTCTCCCATTTCTAAAAATGGAGATTTCCAAACATGAGAATTATTCGGCAACTTCCAGACTTATCTCGGTCGATATATCCAAATTTTATGAATAGTAATCGCGATTCGCGAAATTAGGTTGCTGGGTTGTATAACATCAAATCTGGGAAAATCATTTCGTTTTGAATTTTCTAAAAGATGAAATTTTTAATGGCTGGATTCAAAGAGCATTTTGAAAGATCGAACGTGATGTTATGTTAATATTACGGGATTCATATTTCGGTTCTTTAAAGCTATTCTTGGGCTTGTATACATGTTGCAGCCAGACGACCTTACTCTGTCTCTTGATTGAGATTAATACTACAAAGAATCGAGAAATTTTGCCCGTACTGATCTGACCTTTCGGGTTGGGCCTCAATCACTTTTGTAATTGATAAGTACGATCTGTAAATTTTTCATTACTTCTCCAGCTCCACGCTTAAACGCCAATTATTTTTAAAAATAAATATTTTTACAAAATACTTGGCTCAAAAGAAATCCTCCTTGTTGGGCTCAAATTACTTACTGTAATTAGTTAACGAGTAGGATCTGTAACTTTTCCATACCTCTCGGGCCCCCGCGTTGGGCGCCAATTATTTTCTACCCTATGTAGCGTGTGGAATTGCTGTTGTGTATATACCACTAGTATTGACTATATGTTAGGCTAAGAAGGTTCCTGCACTTCTGGCTTCTCTCTGGTCTAAGCTCGTCGGATGGGGTGTGGGTTCTTTTCTTACCTAAGCATATACGCACTACGGGAAAAATAATGATTAAGTGCACTACGGAAATGAAAATCGTCAACTAAATTGTATTCAAATAAACCACGCTGTTTATGAATGCTATTTGCTGGTCATATTGTGCTAGGATATTAAGATGTTGATCGTATCCCGCTCTGTACCCTCCCTACCATGATAGCTCGTGGACTTCTCGGCTATCCCTTATTCAATACTAAGTATAAGTATTAAATTTCACTATTATGGGCGGTCATTTGGTCGGCGATGAACCTCATTAAATTATTAGGCTTGCATGATTAGGTAAACATTATAATTCATTGTTTTTTATTCATTAGTCTTAAGGCATTTTAACGTAAAGGTATTTAGAGATTTCATATTCAAATTCGATGGCAACAATTTGTAATAAAAAAAAAGTAAGAGAACCACTAGAATTCCCAACAAGTTCTAGCAGTGTAGAGATGAAACTGCCTTCGATCACCAAGTTAGTCAGCGATGAATGCTGATGATCGAAGTTGGCTACTTCGTGAAACAATTGTACATTCAAGCCCGCTCCTTGTCTTTTGACAAGTGTTCTTGTGGTGTTGGCAAAAATATCGGCTAGATAAGCTATGATGCAAAATCGAACCGATATTGACCTCGAGTCAGCTAAAATGTTATTAACAAATGTAGGTCGTAAGCCACGCTTATTAAAAATAACGGTAGACACGCCGGACAATGCTCTACACCGATAGAGCTTTATGGCTCCACACAGATAGAGCTTTTAACTAAGTGCAACTGCAATTAGGAATTCTCGAAGAAGAATTCAATGCAGTAAGTCCAAACACAACACAGAGACAAGCTTGGTTTTTGAATTGGTTTCCACCTCGGCACCACTAGAATTCCCAACAAGTTCTAGCAGTGTAGAGATAAAACTGCCTTCGATCACCAAGTTAGTCAGCGATGAATGCTGATGATCGAAGTTGGCTACTTCTGAAACAATTGTACATTCAAGCCCGCTCCTTGTCTTTTGACAAGTGTTCTTGTTGTGTTTGGCAAAAATATCGGCTAGATAAGCTACGATGCAAAATCGAACCGATATTGACCTCGGAGTCAGCTAAAATGTTAGTAAGAGAATATCTTTATGAACGCGCAGTGGATTCACTTCTTTTTACAACAAGGGCATTTCACAATTATTTCATTTGGATATATACATATATGGACCACTACGCTTGAGCGATGGGCCCTTCGATGTCGCTGCTGTGCTGTTTTTGGAAGAAGGTTTATGTAGTTATGTGTGTGTGTCCATGTGTGTGCTTGTTTTGAGATTCTACTGCGAGTTGTACAAGGTTTAAATTGCCTTAGGAATATATGTGTACGTAAGACGTTATTAGATAAAGTTGAAGTGAAAGGATTTAATATAAAAATGTTTTTATACTAGCGTGATACTTTTTGTTGGCATTCCGCCTTGGGGCTGCAGGGACAAAAAGAAACACTTTAGCGCATCTCTTTTTGCTGCTGGGGCTGGGTGGCCTATGTCAGGCTGGACATAGCCGCGTCGCTATGAGCTACGGTGGCTGTTACCACTATATGTCTCCGGTCTGCAACTATAAAATCCCAATACGTGTAGCTCTCAAACTATTGTGGCGTGATGATCATCTAAATAATATCGGAGTCACGTTTCATTAGGGAGTCGCATCCGTTGTTAACTGATAGGTATTGGTTAGAAATGAGACGTTTACTAATTGAATTTAAATTGTTATGTTAAATTTCCTAGAAACATATTTTTTGTTAACAGAGCAATGCAACTATGCTTTTGCTTTAGAATGTAATTGATATCGATAAGTTTGTTACCGAAACCTGTGAATGGTAGAAAAATCAGTTTTTTTGTGAAGATGCTAAGAAAAAGCTACGCGAGAATGAACTCGCCAATATTGTATGGACACATTAAGAAATAGTGTGCAACCTAGAAAAAAGATAATTACAGTCCACTCTTTTGATTCATTCATCATCATTTTGGTCCTTCGAGCCGGATCGTCGCGGGATCATCACGGCTTGCTTGGAATTTGGCACTCTTTCTTTTTATTGGATTTGGTTTTTTCAGTGAAAATTCGTTTCTAACCTCACAATGCAGGCAATCATTCAACAGCGTGGTTTTTGCAAATCGCAAATAATTCGCGCTTATACTTCGACGTTAGATTTGACCACAACTTTTTTGGCGACTTTGGAATATCGCATTCGACGTTTGACGGAAACTTTTGAAGACTTGACGATATTAACTGCGGAATATTACAATTATTCACATGAAGACAATTGGGCTGAACCAGACGATTTACATGAATATGAAAGGAAGTTCTACGATACATATTCCAAATTATCTTGTGCTGTGCCTGATGCTACGGCAGCTCAGATTCACTCCTCGACACCAAACGCAACTGCAGATCAGCTGGAACGGCTCGCTACATCGCAAGCGGAGTTTTTGGAACACATGCGCAGTTCAAACAGCAGTGATTTTCGATGTGAGAAAATCAAAATTCCTACTTTCAGTGGCAATTATGAGGACTGGCCGCAGTTTTGTGATTTATTTCTGGGATCAATCGGGAATCGTAGCAATTTCACGAGCTGCCAGAAGTTTCACTATTTGAAATCTTATTTGGCCGGAGACGTACTTAGCTTGGTAAAACACATTGCAGTGACAGAAGAGAACTATACAGGAGCATGGGAACGATTGGTTACAAGATATGACAAGAAACAATTAATTGCCCGATCATTTGTTAATAGTTTCTTATCTATGCCGAGTGTCTCTGGATCTGGTGCTGCTTCTCTTTGGAAACTTGCCGACGGAGCAGATGAAGCAATCCGAGGACTGAAAGCTCTCGATTGCAATGGGCGTGATCTATGGGTGATCAATATTTTGCTAAACAAACTGTACATTGATACAAGACAAGCGTGGGCAGAGCGCGAAGAGTCTACCGAAAACAACGTGAGCATCGAAACCTTTTGAAATTCATATTCAACCGTTGCGACGCATTGGAATCTTGCCAACCTATTCGCCACACATCGGGAAAGCGTACAGCAACTGTGCATCTAGCTAACCAGGAGACCAGAACACCAGTGGAAAGCTTTGTGTAGTATGCAAGCAATCTCACACAATCTCATCTTGTGATTAATTTAAGGCTATGGAGCTGCTGAACCGCAGGTCATTTATAAAGGACAACAATCTTTGTTTTAATTGCTTGGCTCAGAACCATCGGCAGTTACGATGTTTCTGCAGCGAGCGCAAACATTAATGCCAACAATACTTGCACATGTGATCAACAAATGGGGCAAACTTACAACATGTCGCCTACTATTGGATTCTGGATCTACTATAACGTTGGCCAGCGAAGCGTTTGTGCAACGCATCGGAGCAAGACGATCACATGCCCGAATCTCAGTGGTTGGGCTCTCAGCCAATCACGCAGGTACCACTCGAGGAAGCACCAAGTTGAATCTACAATCTCGTGTAACTAATGATGCTAGTCAAATCACCACCTTCATTATGAATTCATTAACATCATCTGTTCCTTCTCATGAGGTCAACACAAGTACTTGGGATGCCCTTGCAGGATTGGCATTGGCAGACCCGACGTTTCATACACCTGGTCAGATTGACGATCCGATGCGATAGCGTATGCTGGCCTAGCAATGTGTCGAGGAATCCGACACTTCGATAATAACTCAAGTTCATTTGCCAAAATAAGCCAACGCCTTAATATAGTTCCGGTGAGCACATCCTCCCAGTTGAGGGAAGTCAGCCAACATTCTTGAAAGAGTATTTTCAGCATTACAGTTGTTGGTGCCACAAATCCCAGCGGATCGTAGATCTTTGACAGTTCAGACAAAAGGGTGCGCTTAGTTGGCTCGCGATCAGTGTCAAAGGTATTAAGCTTTATGCCGACCTCATCGGATCGTGGACTCCACAGCAATCCCAAGATTTTGACCAAGTGAGATACAGGCTGGTCTTCATCCGCAATCGGCTTGTATTCACAGTCTTGCAGAGGTAACATCCTCATAAGCTCTTCACAATTAGAGCTCCACTTACGAAGATTGAATTTGGCTTTGGCTAGCAAGCAAACAAGTTCGTCCTTTAGTTTGAGTAGACCCTATATAGAATCGGCTCCCGAAGATATGTCGTCCACATAAGTATCGTGCAGTAGAGCTTGCGCAGCCAAGGGATGCTCCTGTCGATCATCTTCAGCGAGTTGCTTTAGTAGTCTTACCGCTAAAAAGAGTGACGGTGCTAATCCATATGTGACAGTCAACAAACGATAGTGTCGAAGAGGAAATCTTTCGTCTTCACGCCACACTATGCGTTGCAAATCCTTATGTGACTTTGATACTTGAATGCTTCGAAACATCTTCTGTATATCATCACAGACTACGTAGCAATGTTGTCGAAATCTCAGGCAAACTGCAAACAGGTCTCGTTGAATTGGTGTACCGATGTGCAACCAATCGTTGAGTGACAAGCCAGTGTCATCCTTAACCGAACCGTCGAAGACCACTCGGCACTTGGTAGTCGTGCTTTCTGGTTTCATGACAGCATGGTGAGCCAGGTAAACGCACTTGTCAAGACTCTTGCTTTCCTGGTCCAAATGAATCTCTTCCATATGTCCCCGTTCAAGATAGTTCTTCATAAAATCAATATACTGGCTACGCAGATCTGGGTAACGTCTAAACTTGCCTTCTTGTGATGAGAATCGTTTAATTGCCTGTGTCAGCATTGAATTATGAAGAGGTGGCGGATCAGCTTTGAAGGGGTACTCCACTATGTACACACCCTCGCTATTCCGTTTATGAGAGGCCACAAAATGCTGTTCGGTTGGGTCACATGCATCGATCGTCGATTTACTTGGATTAATGTTGTCCATTTCCATAAATGATCGAACCAATGAATCCAAGTCCAATTGAGCATGTAGTGCTTGATGAGTCATCGTCGTGTCCTGAACGTTGTCACAAGAGCCGACAACGACCCAACCAAAAGGGCCATTGTTTCCTATGGGGATTCGCTCGCCTGTGTAAATGCTCCATAGTTGATCAGAGCCAATAATAACGTCAATCTGACCAGGTGTATGAAACGTCGGGTCTGCCAATGCCAATCCTGCAAGGGCATCCCAAGTACTTGTGTTGACCTCATGAGAAGGAACAGATGATGTTAATGAATTCATAATGAAGGTGGTGATTTGACTAGCATCATTAGTTACACGAGATTGTAGATTCAACTTGGTGCTTCCTCGAGTGGTACCTGCGTGATTGGCTGAGAGCCCAACCACTGAGATTCGGGCATGTGATCGTCTTGCTCCGATGCGTTGCACAAACGCTTCGCTGGCCAACGTTATAGTAGATCCAGAATCCAATAGTAGGCGACATGTTGTAAGTTTGCCCCATTTGTTGATCACATGTGCAAGTATTGTTGGCATTAATGTTTGCGCTCGCTGCAGAAACATCGTAACTGCCGATGGTTCTGAGCCAAGCAATTAAAACAAAGATTGTTGTCCTTTATAAATGACCTGCGGTTCAGCAGCTCCATAGCCTTAAATTAATCACAAGATGAGATTGTGTGAGATTGCTTGCATACTACACAAAGCTTTCCACTGGTGTTCTGGTCTCCTGGTTGCTAGATGCACAGTTGCTGTACGCTTTCCCGATGTGTGGCGAACAGGTTGGCAAGATTCCAATGCGTCGCAACGGTTGAATATGAATTTCCAAGGTTTCGATGCTCACGTTGTTTTTCGGTAGACTCTTCGCGCTCTGCCCACGCTTGTCTTGTATCAATGTACAGTTTGTTTAGCAAAATATTGATCACCCATAGATCACGCCCATTGCAATCGAGAGCTTGCAGTCCTCGGATTGCTTCATCTGCTCCGTCGGCAAGTTTCCGAAGAGAAGCAGCACCAGATCCAGAGACACTCGGCATAGATAAGAAACTATTAACAAATCATGGGCAATTAATTGTTTCTTGTCATATCTTGTAACCAATCGTTCCCATGCTCCTGTATAGTTCTCTTCTGTCACTGCAATGTGTTTTACCAAGCTAAGTGCGTCTCCGGCCAAATAAGATTTCAAATAGTGAAACTTCTGGCAGCTCGTGAAATTGCTACGATTCCCGATTGATCCCAGAAATAAATCACAAAACTGCGGCCAGTCCTCATAATTGCCACTGAAAGTAGGAATTTTGATTTTCTCACATCGAAAATCACTGCTGTTTGAACTGCGCATGTGTTCCAAAAACTCCGCTTGCGATGTAGCGAGCCGTTCCAGCTGATCTGCAGTTGCGTTTGGTGTCGAGGAGTGAATCTGAGCTGCCGTAGCATCAGGCACAGCACAAGATAATTTGGAATATGTATCGTAGAACTTCCTTTCATATTCATGTAAATCGTCTGGTTCAGCCCAATTGTCTTCATGTGAATAATTGTAATATTCCGCAGTTAATATCGTCAAGTCTTCAAAAGTTTCCGTCAAACGTCGAATGCGATATTCCAAAGTCGCCAAAGAAGTTGTGGTCAAATCCAACGTCGATGTATAAGCGCGAGTTATTTGCGATTTGCAAAAACCACGCTGTTCAATGATTGCCTGCATTGTGAGGTTAGAAACGAATTTTCACTCAAGTCTGAAAAAACCAAATCCAATAAAAAAGAAAAGAGTGCCAAATTCCAAGCAAGCCGTGATGATCCGCGACGATCCGGCTCGAAGGACCAAAATGATGATGAATGAATCAAAAGAGTGGACTGTAATTATCTTTTTTCTAGGTTGCACACTATTTCTTAATGTGTCCATACAATATTGGCGAGTTCATTCTCGCGTAGCTTTTCTTAGCATCTTCACAAAAAAAACTGATTTTTCTACCATTAACAGGTTTCGGTAACAAACTTATCGATATCAATTACATTCTAAAGCAAAAGCATAGTTGCATTGCTCTGTTAACAAAAAATATGTTTCTAGGAAATTTAACATAACAATTTAAATTCAATTAGTAAACGTCTCATTTCTAACCAATACCTATCAGTTAACAACGGATGCGACTCCCTAATGAAACGTGACTCCGATATTATTTAGATGATCATCACGCCACAATAGTTTGAGAGCTACACGTATTGGGATTTTATAGTTGCAGACCGGAGACATATAGTGGTAACAGCCACCGTAGCTCATAGCGACGCGGCTATGTCCAGCCAGGTATTGGTTAGAAATGAGACGTTTACTAATTGAATTTAAATTGTTATGTTAAATTTCCTAGAAACATATTTTTTGTTAACAGAGCAATGCAACTATGCTTTTGCTTTAGAATGTAATTGATATCGATAAGTTTGTTACCGAAACCTGTGAATGGTAGAAAAATCAGTTTTTTTTGTGAAGATGCTAAGAAAAGCTACGCGAGAATGAACTCGCCAATATTGTATGGACACATTAAGAAATAGTGTGCAACCTAGAAAAAAAGATAATTACAGTCCACTCTTTTGATTCATTCATCATCATTTTGGTCCTTCGAGCCGGATCGTCGCGGGATCATCACGGCTTGCTTGGAATTTGGCACTCTTTCTTTTTTATTGGATTTGGTTTTTTCAGTGAAAATTCGTTTCTAACCTCACAATGCAGGCAATCATTCAACAGCGTGGTTTTTGCAAATCGCAAATAATTCGCGCTTATACTTCGACGTTAGATTTGACCACAACTTTTTTGGCGACTTTGGAATATCGCATTCGACGTTTGACGGAAACTTTTGAAGACTTGACGATATTAACTGCGGAATATTACAATTATTCACATGAAGACAATTGGGCTGAACCAGACGATTTACATGAATATGAAAGGAAGTTCTACGATACATATTCCAAATTATCTTGTGCTGTGCCTGATGCTACGGCAGCTCAGATTCACTCCTCGACACCAAACGCAACTGCAGATCAGCTGGAACGGCTCGCTACATCGCAAGCGGAGTTTTTGGAACACATGCGCAGTTCAAACAGCAGTGATTTTCGATGTGAGAAAATCAAAATTCCTACTTTCAGTGGCAATTATGAGGACTGGCCGCAGTTTTGTGATTTATTTCTGGGATCAATCGGGAATCGTAGCAATTTCACGAGCTGCCAGAAGTTTCACTATTTGAAATCTTATTTGGCCGGAGACGCACTTAGCTTGGTAAAACACATTGCAGTGACAGAAGAGAACTATACAGGAGCATGGGAACGATTGGTTACAAGATATGACAAGAAACAATTAATTGCCCGATCATTTGTTAATAGTTTCTTATCTATGCCGAGTGTCTCTGGATCTGGTGCTGCTTCTCTTCGGAAACTTGCCGACGGAGCAGATGAAGCAATCCGAGGACTGCAAGCTCTCGATTGCAATGGGCGTGATCTATGGGTGATCAATATTTTGCTAAACAAACTGTACATTGATACAAGACAAGCGTGGGCAGAGCGCGAAGAGTCTACCGAAAACAACGTGAGCATCGAAACCTTTTTGAAATTCATATTCAACCGTTGCGACGCATTGGAATCTTGCCAACCTGTTCGCCACACATCGGGAAAGCGTACAGCAACTGTGCATCTAGCTAACCAGGAGACCAGAACACCAGTGGAAAGCTTTGTGTAGTATGCAAGCAATCTCACACAATCTCATCTTGTGATTAATTTAAGGCTATGGAGCTGCTGAACCGCAGGTCATTTATAAAGGACAACAATCTTTGTTTTAATTGCTTGGCTCAGAACCATCGGCAGTTACGATGTTTCTGCAGCGAGCGCAAACATTAATGCCAACAATACTTGCACATGTGATCAACAAATGGGGCAAACTTACAACATGTCGCCTACTATTGGATTCTGGATCTACTATAACGTTGGCCAGCGAAGCGTTTGTGCAACGCATCGGAGCAAGACGATCACATGCCCGAATCTCAGTGGTTGGGCTCTCAGCCAATCACGCAGGTACCACTCGAGGAAGCACCAAGTTGAATCTACAATCTCGTGTAACTAATGATGCTAGTCAAATCACCACCTTCATTATGAATTCATTAACATCATCTGTTCCTTCTCATGAGGTCAACACAAGTACTTGGGATGCCCTTGCAGGATTGGCATTGGCAGACCCGACGTTTCATACACCTGGTCAGATTGACGTTATTATTGGCTCTGATCAACTATGGAGCATTTACACAGGCGAGCGAATCCCCCATAGGAAACAATGGCCCTTTTTTGGTTGGGTCGTTGTCGGCTCTTGTGACAACGTTCAGGACACGACGATGACTCATCAAGCACTACATGCTCAATTGGACTTGGATTCATTGGTTCGATCATTTATGGAAATGGACAACATTAATCCAAGCAAATCGACGATCGATGCATGTGACCCAACCGAACAGCATTTTGTGGCCTCTCATAAACGGAATAGCGAGGGTGTGTACATAGTGGAGTACCCCTTCAAAGCTGATCCGCCACCTCTTCATAATTCAATGCTGACACAGGCAATTAAACGATTCTCATCACAAGAAGGCAAGTTTAGACGTTACCCAGATCTGCGTAGCCAGTATATTGATTTTATGAAGAACTATCTTGAACGGGGACATATGGAAGAGATTCATTTGGACCAGGAAAGCAAGAGTCTTGACAAGTGCGTTTACCTGGCTCACCATGCTGTCATGAAACCAGAAAGCACGACTACCAAGTGCCGAGTGGTCTTCGACGGTTCGGTTAAGGATGACACTGGCTTGTCACTCAACGATTGGTTGCACATCGGTACACCAATTCAACGAGACCTGTTTGGAGTTTGCCTGAGATTTCGACAACATTGCTACGTAGTCTGTGATGATATACAGAAGATGTTTCGAAGCATTCAAGTATCAAAGTCACATAAGGATTTGCAACGCATAGTGTGGCGTGAAGACGAAAGATTTCCTCTTCGACACTATCGTTTGTTGACTGTCACATATGGATTAGCACCGTCACTCTTTTTAGCGGTAAGACTACTAAAGCAACTCGCTGAAGATGATCGACAGGAGCATCCCTTGGCTGCGCAAGCTCTACTGCACGATACTTATGTGGACGACATATCTTCGGGAGCCGATTCTATATAGGGTCTACTCAAACTAAAGGACGAACTTGTTTGCTTGCTAGCCAAAGCCAAATTCAATCTTCGTAAGTGGAGCTCTAATTGTGAAGAGCTTATGAGGATGTTACCTCTGCAAGACTGTGAATACAAGCCGATTGCGGATGAAGACCAGCCTGTATCTCACTTGGTCAAAATTTTGGGATTGCTGTGGAGTCCACGATCCGATGAGGTCGGCATAAAGCTTAATACCTTTGACACTGATCGCGAGCCAACTAAGCGCACCCTTTTGTCTGAACTGTCAAAGATCTACGATCCGCTGGGATTTGTGGCACCAACAACTGTAATGCTGAAAATACTCTTTCAAGAATGTTGGCTGACTTCCCTCAACTGGGAGGATGTGCTCACCGGAACTATATTAAGGCGTTGGCTTATTTTGGCAAATGAACTTGAGTTATTATCGAAGTGTCGGATTCCTCGACACATTGCTAGGCCAGCATACGCTATCGCAAGCATTTGGAGCTGTCGTTTACAGTCGTGTCACAACAGAAACTGAAATCGTTGTTACTTTGATCGCTGCCAAAACTCGTGTTGCTCCGATCAAAACTATTTCAATACCTCGACTCGAACTAAATGCTGCTCATCTATTATCGAAATTATTAACGCTCATCAAGGACTCTTTAACCATTCCAATCGCTAGCATCGACTGCTGGAGCGATTCGGAAATTGTACTGCATTGGTTATCAGCACCACCGCGTAAATGGAATACATACGTGTGCAATAGGACAGCAGAAATCTTACAGGATTATCCAAGGAGCTGTTGGCATCATGTAAGGTCAGAAGACAATCCAGCTGATTGTGCATCGCGAGGATTATTGTCTTCCAAGCTACTTGAACACAGTTTATGGTGGAAAGGTCCACCATGGCTCTCACAACCTCGTCCAGAATGGCCGTTCAGAATGGCCATCTGAAAGAAAAGGATCTGAATTCGACGTACTTCCCCTCGCTGCAGTGGAAGAAAAACCACAACAAACCCTTGTTATTGCACAAAAATCCTGAATTGAATGTAGACGTGCTCAATCTGTTGAGCAACAAGCAGTCATCATGGAGCCATCTTCTGCGGGTTACTTGCTATGTCTTTCGTTTCTTGCATCAACATTGCCGCAAAGAAAAAGTTTGTAAATTAGACAACGGCGAAAATTTGTAGTATCCATGTCAGGATTGGACACGAGGCAGATTCTTGACGGCAACTGAATTACATTATGCTCATAACAGACTTCTGCTGCATATGCAACGTACTGAATTCACTCGGGACTATGAAGTATAGAAGCAACATTCTACAAACAAAATCGATAAATCGATAAATCGAAAATCGATTTTAATAAAGCTCGCACCATTTTGTGACCCGATTGGATTACTGCGAGTCGGAGGGCGCATTGTGAAATCGGAACTGAACTTCAATGCAAAACATCCTATTCTCATAGCTAAGTCTTCGCCAATTGCATCGTTATTAATTCATTATTTTCACAGAACTCATCTTCATTCCGGCGTTGAAGCTACTTTCCATATCGTTCGACAACAATTTTGGATATTGGGAGCACGTAACTTAATCCGGAAAGAAGTCTTTCGTTGCAAGCAATGTTTTATGCAACGCCGTAACACAGCACAGCAGGTACTGGCAGATCTACCTGTACCTAGAGTTCATCAAAGTCCATGTTTTCAACACACTGGTCTCGACTACGCGGGACCTATCGCTATAAAAGAATCTAAGGGTCGAACTCCGAGGATTGGCAAGGCATGGTTTGCCATATTTGTGTGTCTGGCAACTAAGGCCATCCATATTGAGGTAGTCAGCGATCTGACTACGAATGCGTTTATAGCCGCGTTCAAACGTTTTTGTCCACGAAGGAAGACTCCGACGGATCTTTACTCCGACAACGGAACTACATTCCACGGAGCCAAACGGGAGCTCAATACTATGCGAGAAGTAGCTACAGCACATGCCAAGGATGAGCAACTAGCTAAATTCTTTGCCACGGAAGGACTCACTTGGCATTTCATTCCCCCCGTCCGCACCACATTTTGGTGGGTTGTGGGAATCGGGCGTGCGTTCAATTAAACTTCATTTGCGCCGAGTAGTAGGAGCAGCCGCTCTCACCTTTGAAGAGTTGTGTACCGTATTGACACAAATCGAAGTTCTTCTGAATTCACGGCCTTTGTCACAATCTGGTGATGACAGCCTTGACCCACTGACACCGGCACACTTTCTAGTGGGACAACCGTACACAGCTTTGCCAGAACCGTCGCTTTTAAACACAAGCATTAATAGATTACAGCGTTGGACTCAGCTTCAGGCTATGGTACAGGGATTCTGGAAGCGCTGGCATATGGAGTACTTGACGAGTGTGCAGGAGCGCAACAAATGGCAATTGAAAACTCCCAATCTATGCGTGGATACACTTGTGATTCTAAAGGAGCCCAATTTACCTCCATCCAAATGGTTACTGGGGCGCATCATTGAGGTTCATCCAGGAACCGACCACAAGATCAGAGTTGTAACGATAAAGACGGCACATGGAATATATAAGCGGTCTATTACAAAGATTGCACTGCTCCCAATTGACTGAACGCGGAGTTCAGGGGGCCGGTATGGTTAGAAATGAGACGTTTACTAATTGAATTTAAATTGTTATGTTAAATTTCCTAGAAACATATGTTTTGTTAACAGAGCAATGCAACTATGCTTTTGCTTTAGAATGTAATTGATATCGATAAGTTTGTTACCGAAACCTGTGAATGGTAGAAAAATCAGTTTTTTTGTGAAGATGCTAAGAAAAAGCTACGCGAGAATGAACTCGCCAATATTGTATGGACACATTAAGAAATAAAGTGTGCAACCTAGAAAAAAGATAATTACAGTCCACTTTTTTGATTCATTCATCATCAGGTATATTAGCTCGGCGTGTTTCACTGCCCTGTTTTATCGCAGTGACTGAGTAAATGTCAGTGTTTTGCCGCCCAGTGTATAGTTTTGCAGCCACTGGGGGCTCCTTATGGACACGACCGGCCTGGTTTATAGTTGACAGCGTGGAAACGCTTTTCAAAGCCTTTAAATCAAATAACGCAGCTATGAGTAAAGATATACAATGAGCATTGACTATTTGTTTAAACATTCACTGAATATCACCTTTTTGTATGTTTTTACAATGGCTTCCAAACTGTGCGGTCGCGTCTGCTGGTAAAGTTATGCAGCAATTAGCGCTGCTATTCACGGACGTTCAATAACTTTGGCTTTCTTTTAATATAAATGTTACAGCCTTTATTAACTCCGATTTTTTAATGTATTAATATATATATTCTTTCCACGAATGTTTCGATTTTAAAAGTTTATATCTGCACGCTTTGGTATGAGTCTTCGCTGCACTCTGATTAAAATGTGAATGCACATTGAATTCGCCCCCTCTTATAGACAACAGAGAGAACATTTGCCCTTCCAATGCCCGTGGTATTAGAACGGTAGTTGCCAAAGGTAACCGTTGATCATCTTATCTCTTATGTTCACCTTATCTCTTTATGTTCACCTTTTCTATCTGCATTATGCGAGAGCATTGAAATGAGACGACGGCGAATTGGGGAATTGTCATTTGAGTGCGGCGAATTATTTGAGCGCACTTTGATAATTGGAGTTTACGAGAGTTTATGAATGCAAGCTACAGTACAGCCACTACAAAGCCTGTTGTTCAGCTGTTTGGCGACCAGCCTTCGACACGAGCGGAGATTGATCCAATTACCAGAAACGATTAACTAACGAGTCGAGAGAACAATTAGTTTGGACCATTAAACACCCACTAAACTGATGCCTAGGCACTTGTCCAGTACATTTGCCTACTACTATCCATCCTAGTAGCGTTTTTTGCATTAAAGGAAGTTCAGAACCTAGTTTTATTTTCCCAACGCACAATAATTCGTAAAAGAATTCTGCTCCCAGAATGTCCACCTTAGCTGGTCTTTTGAATTCTGGGTCTGCCAGTTTTATATTTTTAGGTATTTTCCAATTTCTAATTCGGGGAGTGCGGTCGGACTGTGACCCACTCTCACCTAAATTATAGACGAGTTTCGTTTGTGCACTGAAGCCAACTATACATACTCGTACATATTAAAAACCTTTGAAGTCGAACTCCGCGTCCTTTTATTGTATAGTATTTAATATCGTTTCGTTTAGTTCGATTTCTCTAAAAAAGCTTAGAGAATTTTCATTGGCGCCCGAGCAGGGACTTGAGATTCGGCGGTTTTCTATATATATATTATATTGTCGGTTGTAGTTGGCTTCGCGCGTCGTATGTGAAAAGCAAACATCGCTAAATTTACTGGATTGACGTTTTCGCCAAAGGAGGTCAACGTTGGAAGTTAAATGGAAGCTAGTCGTCGCTCTATGTATATCGATTCTCAAGACAGCCTACAGGTATTTAGTATCAAAAATTGAGCAAGTCTTGTTGCTTGAAACGACGAAATTGTCGAAATAAATATAGGAGTACATAATCACATCTTTAAATATTGCATGTAAGCTGTGTACCTGCATATGTATATACTTGTGTACGTGATTGCTTCTACACACATCGATACATTTGTATTTACATTGAAACATAAATATGTATGTCTACATATGAGCAACTAACCCCAACAACAAAAGAACATTAAATACAAAGGCCATAATACGTTGCATTTGTATTATAATACTAACCTGCTTGCATATACACACATACATTTGTTGTTGCGTTCGTTCACATCGAACCTTCCTTTGGGCTCACATACTTTCGTTGTTTCGACTTCGCTTGCATTTGGCGCTTCTCGCATTTCGTCACCCCGCACCACGCATATTCTATTGCTGTCAACAAACTTAGCACAGAAAACGTTTGATTTGATTTTCGTTCTCTTGTTTCTCTTTCGTTTGTTTGATATATACACCACTTAGAGTGCGTGTGCATATATTCTCTTGTTACATTGCATACCCCGCACCCCGCATTTATATTGCTGTCTACAAAAGTAGTTACAGCAAAAGTTTATCCTGCTAATTTTCGGATCTCTTGGATCACTTTCGTTTGTTTGCTCACACAACGCATAGTTTGCGCGTGGTGTGTGTATATGTCCTCTTAATGATTCTAGAGGGCCATTAGTGGACTTGTGTGTCGTCACAAGAGCGTTGTATATTAACGCATCTAAGCCGACTTCAGGGCCAAGAACTGATCATGATTGCTCCGTAGTTTCGACCCACCTGATCCCAGTTGCCGAAAATGCGTTTGCCAAAATTTAGTGGCAAACATTCGAGTACAAAAATTTTATGTGCCTGTTTGAAAGTTTAGTCGATGATGACAATTCCTTATTCAAACGTCGAGAAGTTCAATCATCTGGTGTCTTGTTTATCAGATGAAGCATTGGGGGGTAGTTAAGCCGTATCAGTTGACGGATTGTAACTACCCTAAGGCCATTAAAAGCCTCAAAGCAGTATATGACAATAAGTGTCTTATATTCTTTGACACTGTTTCACAGTTATTCGACCATCTGCATCGAGCTTGAGATCGATAATAGATACGGTGTCTGCTATATATGCGTCGTTGTCGTCGTTAGGGAACGATAAAGTTATTGCTAACGCAATGATCATTCATATAGTCATGGCGAAAGTTGACCATATTACCAAGTCTCGCTTTGAAGAGCAGCTTATGATACACTGCCATCTTGGGAAGATTGTGCTAGACAACTGAACAAGAGGTATCAGTATTTGTCAGCAGAAGAGTCAACTCGAGACAAAACAAAGTCACGAATTGAACATAAGAAGCTCCAACATTCTAAATCATCCTTTGCTTATGCTGAAGGAGTACGCTCTTCATCGCCTGTATGCATTTTTTGCAAATCGGAAACTCACAACATTTATTCTTGTCCGTCGTTTGCTGCCATCTCAGTTAAGCAGCGCTTTGAATTCGTTAAGGCCCAAAAGTTATGTCTCAATTGCCTGGTCGCAGGGCACATAGTTTTAAAATGGAAATCATCAAAATGTAGAGTATGTTCAAAGCCTCACCATTCGTTGCTTCACAGGTATAATACACCGGTTCAAGATGAGACACCTTCTAATCATGCAACTTCGTTAGATGCATACTTGGGACATGTGCTCAATAATGAGCAAGTCATTCTTGCAACAGCTATCGTGAATGTAAAGGATAGATTCGGTCAGTTGCATCCTGCCAGAGCCTTGCTCGATAGTGGCTCCCAAATAAACTTGATGTCTGAAAGCATGGCTCAACTACTACGACTCAAGCGGGAGCCAACTTCCCTAGCTATCTCAATGGTAGATGGTGCAACAATCGATAGCAAAAACAAGATATGCGTCTCTATCCAATCGCGTCTGAATTCACATGCCTTTTCCGCTGACTGTTGGGTTCTAAAATCTATTTCTACAACTCAACCGGGGCAGTCAATTGCCACATCAAATTGGAAAATACCCAAGAATATTAATCTGACAGATCCAGAGTTCTATAGGCCAGCTAAAGTGTATATTCTATTGGGCGCAGAATTTTTCTACGAATTATTGTGCGTTGGGCAAATAAAATTAGGTTCTGAACTTCCTATAATGCAAAAAACGCTGCTAGGATGGTTAGTAGCAGGCAAATGTACTGGACAAGTGCCTAGGCATCAGTTCAGTGGGTGTTTAATGGCCCAAACTAATTCTTCTCTCGATTCGTTAGTTAACCGTTTCTGGGAATTGGATCAATCTCCATTCGAATCGAAGGCTGTTCGCCAAACAGCTGAACAACAGGCTTGGGAACTGTTCTTCGAGAAAACTGTAAAGCAGTTATCTTCTGGTCGTTTCAAGTAGATCTCCCTTTCAAGACCGATCCAAAAGTTCTTGGCCTGTCCTTTCAAACTGCTGAAAGGCGTTTTTTGCAACTTGAGCGTAAAATATCAAAGGATGCAGTTCTTAAAACTATGTACCATGACTTCATGAAAAAGTATTTAGAATTGGGACACATGTCCATTTTGAAGTCAACTCCTCTAGAACAGCATTATTATATTCCTCATCAATACGTTCTTAGGGCCTGAAAGTTCCTCCACCAAGCTTCGTGTAGTTTTCGACGCTTCTAGTAAGACGTCAACAGCTGTTTCACTCAACGAAACACTGATGGTGGGGCCGACAATTCAGAGGGACCTATATTCAATCCTGATTAATTTTCGGTTGAATAAGTATGCCGTAACTGCTGACATTTCAATAATGTACAGGCAGATTAATATGTCTGAAAAAGACAGGAATTTCCAACTAATTCAGGCATACCGACTTAATACAGTCACATATGGTACAGCTTCTGCACCCTTTCTGGCGATACGCTGCTTGTTTGAGCTGGCCAACATGCACGCACAATCACATCGTATTGGATCAGATGTGATTAAGAAGTGCTGTTATGTTGATATGTTGGTAGGAGCAGATAGTATACAAGAACTTAACACTATTTGCAACGAAGGTAAAAAGATATTGGAATCAGGATGTTTTCCACTTGCCAAGTGGGCAACCAACTGTAATGATCTGTCATTCAAAACAGAAGGTAGGAAAGAATTAAAAATTGATGGAAAAATCAGCAGTATTAGCACCTATGTTGCAATCGCTAATCCATTCGTTGACAAATTTGAAAATAATGGCCTAAAATTTGAACTCATTCGGGTACGAGGTCGTTTGTTACACGGCTACACTCTCTCTTATGAGGCTAAGTTTCCCTTTTTGCTGACAAAGGATTCCGCCTTGGCGCAACTCTTTGTTAAACACTTGCAGCTTAGGCATTACCATGCTGGTGCAAAGGTGCTAGTTGGGTTGTTAAGGCAGCAAGTTTGGATGGTGAATGCTCGTAGTCTATGTACGGCAGTTGTGAGAAACTGCGTACACTGCTTTAGGTACAAGCCAAAATTGTTGGGGCAAATAATGGGTAATCTGCTAGCCGACCGTCTCCGAGAAGGTCGGCCGTTTAGAGTATCTGGTATAGACTTTTGTGGGCCATTTCACGTTAGCTATAGGATCCGGGGAAGACCCCGGACTACTCGAGACGATGTTCAGCGACAATGCGACGAACTTCGTGGGAGCGAGCAACGTGCTGAAGGACCTGCAGACGGCATTCCTGGAGAGCAAGGAGCGACTGACGGGGTACGCAGCGGAGCGAGGGGTGCACTGGAAGTTTATTCCCCCTCGAGCTCCGCACTTCGGAGAACTTTGGGAAGCAGCGGTGAAGGCTGCCAAACACAGGCTGGTGCGAGGAGCAGGCAATGCAAACCTAACGCCGGACGTGTTGAGCACGCATCTGGTGGATGTCGAAGCGTTGGTCAACTCCAGACCACTTCTCGTCGACAGCACCGATCCCAACGATGGCGAGATGATCACACCAGGGCATCTACTCATCGGGCAGCCTTTGCTTGCGCTGCCGCACGGAGCAGGACCAGAAGAGTCGAGCAACAAGCCAGGACGCGCGTACTGGAAGCGGTGGCAGCAGTTGTCGGCGCTCAGACTGCACTTCTAGCGCAAGTGGTCCAAAGACTACCTGCTCAGTCTGCAGCAGCGCACACAGTGGACCAAAGGCGAGGCCAATCTGGTGGAAGGCGCGGTCGTCATGGTGCACGACGACAACGCACCCCCGCAACGATGGACCATCGGGCGCGTAACGCGCATAGTCCCAGGGGTCGACGGCAAGGTTCGGGTTGTGGACCTAAAAACACCAGCAGCCGCAATAAAGAGGCCTATTCACAAGCTGGCCTTGCTCCCGACTGGTGAAAGACCGGAGCTCTTCAACGGGGCCGGAATGTTGGAGCTCGTCAATGTTAAAATAAGTAGATAAGATAGAATTTAAGAGAGCACATGAAGTGTCGTTAAGTTGAGACGATCGGCAAATGCCGACGTCTAATTCGGGGAGTGCGGTCGGACTGTGACCCACTCTCACCTAAATTATAGACGAGTTTCGTTTGTGCACTGAAGCCAACTACACATACTAAATCATATTAAAAACCTTTGAAGTCGAACTCCGCGTCCTTTTATTGTATAGTATTTAATATCGTTTCGTTTAGTTCGATTTCTCTAAAAAAGGTTAGAGAATTTTCACCCATGGAATGTCCAGGTTGTGTTGTTGAGATGGATTTCAATACCCAACATTCCGACAAAAAGTGGTGAGAGTTTATGCATAACTGAATAGACGCACATATCTTATTTTTGCTATCTAGTGTTGCACTACAAACCATCGATATAGCTAAAGATGTTCGCTCTCGCTTGAGCCATACTCTCAGACACCAAATCTGTCTTTTACATTAACGACAGCTGTGGCGAGAACAATTTGTTCATTGTTTGCTACATGCCCCAAATACGAGTCTGACATAGTCGCTTGAAGTGTGGTTACCTCACCTTGAGCAGAGGTGACATTTTGATGCCTTGCATTTTGACACCATATGCCCCACAACCAAACAGTTTAGGCACAACTTTTGTGTTTTGACGAATTCAAAACTGTAGTGCACATGTTGTATATATATATTATAAAAAAGAATGCTATCAATCTGATATCAGCACAAATTACATTGTTGCAGTGTTTATGCAAACCGCGACGTTCAAGTGGAAGTGTAACATGGTCACCCACTTATGAACCGCACTGCGTAAATGCATGGTCAGCGTTCTCACGCTAACCATGTACATACTGCGCGCACACAACATACTCTCTCAATTTATTTGTCATATACTATACATTGTATTCGAATACATAAGAGCCTTGGCTGCTATGTCGCAGCGCTTGGCACCCGTTAATGTTAAGCTCAACATATATTCAATAAAGATCACTCCTCGGGGACTGACGTCCCCGCTAACTTAAAATTCAAAAGTGTTTTATTTGGAGTTCCATCAAAAACTCTTCATGGCGACCGTGAGGCAGGAGCCTCAAGCAAAATAAAAAGTGATGTGCAAGTTTTCTTCAAACAACAACAACAAGACGTTTAAGTAAATTTTATAAATTCTATAAGTTTCTATAAGTAATTGAATGAGCAAATAAATACACAATATAAAATATCTCTAAATGGACCCAAATTTTAATACCCTAGGAGAATGTTTAAATTTTATAGAAAACAGCGACAGTGGGAAAAAACTCGTTTTTTTCGGTGTATTACTAACAATAAGTATGAATTTCGGTTTTTTTGTTGTCTATATCTCCTTTATAATTACGAAGATAAAATAAAAACTTTAGTTATATATAAGTTATTCAGTGTGAGTTTATAATTTAAAAAAAAAAAAGTGTTTTTAAAGATTTTTCTGTCATCAGCACCTGATCTGTAATAAAGTTGTTTGCGCCAAAACTCGCCGCCTGAAAGTAGGCAGCATATCGGCGTAAACAGTGCGAGAGTTACCGAGGGCTCTCGCGCTCTTTTATCCAACATCTCCATATTTATGTTAAGTTAGGCTTAAATTAATATCCTATGTACATGAAAACAGTTGAAAACCAGTAAGAAAAGCAACAGTCGCGCAGCACGCGACAGTGGGATACCCTTCGACCTATGTATGTATGTTCCTATGTATGTACCCATATATGTATGTACATATGCACATGCTTTGAAATTAATCCCGACAGATGGCGCTCGCGCTTTGCGCTCGCCCGCCTCCCTTGTTAGCTGACAGAAGCACTTGGTTTTATGCTCATACTTTCTTAAATAACTTCTGTGTTTATTGTCCGATCGGATTGTAATTTGGAAACTACGTAGATATTTCATTCAGCTTAGTATATGTTAAAGTCAGAAAGTTGTATCTTTTATACAGCGCTTACAAATTAAGTTCAAAAATTAATTTATTGATTTGCGGGGGCGGTGGGCGTGGCACTTAACATTTGAAATAAACTTGATCTGCGCCGAGTACATAGGAACCTTCATTCCAAATTTGGTGTCTCTAGCATTTATAATAGCTGAGATCTGTGTGTTCATCTGGTCAGACGGACATCCGGACATCCGGACATCCGGACATCCGGACAGACAGACAGACATGGCTCAATCGACTCGGCTAGTGATCCTGAGCAAGATATATATACTTTGTGGGGTCTGCCACGCCTCCTTCTGCCTGTTACATACATTTGCATTTTGCACAAAGTTAGTATACCCTTTTTGACCATTTTCAATGGTCGAAGGGTATAAAAATACAAGTGAAGTGAACGCCACGCGCCCCGCATTGTTTTCCTTTTCGAATTGTTTTCGCGTCGGTTTTCAGTTCTACAGCAGGATTTTCACCCCACAATCTACGATCCCCCAAGAAAGAAGACTTCATTGCCGCCGCCACAAACATTGGTCCTTCGAGCCGGATTATATATTGGACACTATACGTCGCTGGATTTTTCATCCCATCGCTCCGCTCGAACTACGTCATCGGCATCTCGTCAGGATCCCCCAGATAAGTACTAAATTTTATACTTATTTTTATGCGGCAGAGGACTGTGTGTAATTGTTCCTTTGTGAAAAGAAACATCTTTTCTAATTAAATTTAATTTAATTCCTAACCTTGCAATTTGCGTCACCGGTATCTCTGTATGTATGTACATATGTTGCTGCATCAGTAAGCACATACTTACATACAGACGACTGCCACCATCGAAAGATATCCATACATATACTCGTATATGTACGGAAATACGAATCACTATTTAGAAACCTCTGCCACATATATGTATGTACCTTCTCCTACCATTTTCTAACGAACAAGGTACATACACTCTCCATTATAACTCCAAATTGCATGGTACTATATGTGTAACATATATTACATACTTACGTTGCCCATTAAAACACATTGCCAAGGTCCAAACCTCAAGTGGCAATTGTAATTCCAAATAATAAAAAAAATAACACTGAATTTCTTCCACATTTATTTATTTTTTAATATAAACATATAAAATACACACTACATACACTTTGCCGGCAGCAATATTTCGGCTGCACCGGCACTACACAAATACATATGTTCTTACAATTAAATATCTAACTAAAACACATAAACACATTATATTATATCGTTTTCTTGAATTCTTACATTATTTTATGAAACACTTAAATTCAACACTTAATTAAATACAAAGAAATATTTTACAATTTCTTTGTTTACATTTGTCAGTCTAGTGATCGCAGTTTGCCTTAGTGATCGCAGTTCGATCACAATCGACCCACCACCACTTTTTACATTCACTCAGTGTTATCGTTCCAGGGCTGAACTAGCTCAAATTTTTAAAAATATTATTTAGTGGGCAACCGTGACTTTTAAAGTCACTTATATTTATTTATCGTCTTATTGTGCACTGTGTTGTGGTATTACAAAGCGCTGTAACATTGCAAAAAATTATCGAATATATTTTCCTCCGTCTGAGAAAAGATATCCTACTAATAAATAATTATTTATTTATTTTTTTTTTCACAGTATAATTTATTATTGGAAAATAAATTATATTACATCTTTTTCTCAGAATTTCATGCTGAGTATAATAATTGTTTCGATAATTATTATCACTCAATAAAATATATCGATAATTATAATATAATATTTATATTATTTTTTTTGCAACGTTTTTTCAAAAGGTATTGCCTTGTACGAGTAACTTATCAACTTAGTCCTCGCTCAATAGATTCGATAAAATTTCCGATCGTTTGTCTAATATTCTTGTTCAAACAAGAATTTCTGTTCGTCCAATTTTCTACGCTCTTCTCTTTCACGTTTTTGGTTCCGTCACCAGCATCAATTGCATTTTTCTCGATTTTTTGAAAGCCTGTTATGCCAATTGATAGTAAAGACACCAAGAAACACCTTGTTGTACCCACGACTAAGCATAGACGCTCCAGCTCTCTTCCAAGTTCCCTTCTTGGTAGAACACCTTCTCCCGCCTCATTACGGAAAGTTGTAACTCCGGTCACATCTAAGGTTAGTCAGGTGCCAAAAATTTCGGTGCACACTCCTCCAATCACTCGTGCAGTTGGTCAGCAGATTTCACTAGCAATAAAAATGGCACTCCAAGAGTTCATTAACGCTTCCGATAAGCTCACGCAGTTCGAAGCTAGGATTCAAAATTCTCCTACAGCCTCACTTCACACTCACAGAGTGCGTCTTGAGCAGCTTCGTTCCTTATGGACTGCCGTAGAGCTCAAATATGAACTCTGTTCCAACGCATTGTCTCAAACGGAGACGAATGCTGCGGACAAGATCGCCATGCAAATGCGGTATGACCACTGCTACTCCATATACGAGGAACTTGCCTCTCAATTAAATGAGAGTATAGAGACCGCAACGGCTCCCACTCCAGCACCTGTAGCACCACAAGTAGCCTTCCACCCACGAAGCTACCGGTCACCACCTTTCGATGCTGAAGTTTTCAGCGGTGACTACCTTAAATGGCCAACTTTCCGTGATCTCTTCACAGCGGTCTACATTTCCGATCCGGGCTTAAGTCAGATCGAGAAATTATTCCATTTAAATGCGAAGACCAGTGGAGAAGCGAAGGCAATCGTTTCCAAATCCCCTCTCACGAATGAGGGTTTCTCCTCTGCTTGGAGAAACTTGACGGACAGGTTCGAAAATAAGAGGTTGTTAGTCAACAGCCAACTTAAGATCCTTTTCAACCTTCCGTCAGTTTCTCACGAGTCTGGAGCCGCCATCCAAATCCTTCAAAGCACTATTGAAAGTTGCTTAACGGCTCTAGACCATTCCAAAATCAGCACAGAGAATTGGGATTGCCTTCTAGTCTTCCTATGCTCGTCTAAACTCCCAAGGCTGACGTTGTCACTTTGGGAGCAGTCAGTTCTAAACAAGGCTGAAATTCCGTCGTGGAAGGAAATGTCAGATTTCCTTTCAGAGCGATATCGCACATTAGAAGCGATAGAGGACGTACAACCTAGTACAAGCGCACAGACTAGTCCCAAACCTGCTCGAAAGGAGCCTCCTACGAGGAAGGTCAACTCCTTTGAGACAAAGGTTGTAGGCAACCCACAAACCTGCAAACTTTGCTCAAAGGAGAACCATCCAATACGTCTGTGTCCGCGCTTTCTCCAAATGGCTGTTGATGAAAGGTCCAATTTCATCAAACAGCAGAAGTTGTGTCTGAACTGCTTCGCAAGAGGACATATCCTAAAAGATTGCACGAGTCAACATAATTGTTTTACGTGCAAGGGTCGCCACAATACACTCCTGCATCGTGGCACCCCTCCTACCGCGCCCTCTTCAGCAGATTCTGCACCAACTACCAATTCGAATATACAGTCCACTCCTCCAACGACTAATATTCAGAACTATTTCACGGCGAACACACAAGGTGTTCTTCTCGGCACTGCCCTTATAAATGTTTGCCATTTGGGCATGACTTATAAGGCACGTGCACTGATCGATCCAGGATCAGAGGCTACGTTCATCTCCGAACGGATGTTTAACATCATGAAGCCCTCATACCAGGCCGTGAAAGTTCAAGTAGCTGGCTTAAATCAAGCTATCTCAGCCAATCCACAAAAGTTGTGTCACTTCCAGATTGGCTCCCCGATCACTCCCAGGTTACAGCTAGAAACTGCAGCCTTTGTTCTTCCTCAATTGGCAGGTAACCTTCCATCCTACTCAATTTCAAGGATTTTCTGAAGGACCTGCCAAACCTCCAACTCGCTGATCCGCATTTCCACCAGAGCTCTCAAATAGACGTGCTCTTAGGAGCCGATTTTCTTCCATCTATTATAAAGAGTGGCTCTGTGTCCAAAATCTGTGGAACTCTGCTCGGTCAAGAGACCATATTCGGCTGGGTCCTCACTGGACCATTAGCCAAGTCGAATCTTTCGACCGTGTCATCCTTCACCACAAGGATCCAGATCAGCAAAGAGCAAAGGCTTGATGATCTTCTCACCAAGTTTTGGGTTGTGGAGGATCTACCAGCCAAGCTGGTAAAAAGTTTCTGATTCAGCGTGTGAAAACAACTTTCTCCGCACCACATCAAGAACTAATGAGGGCAGATATGTCGTTACTCTCCCATTCAAGAATCCTGAAACCTTCCAATTAGGACATTCAAGGTCCATCGCACCTCGCTCAGTTTCTCAGAAACGAATGTCGTTTAAAGAGAAACTTTCCTTTAAAAGAGCAGTACGACTCCATTATTCAGGAGTATTTAGATTTAGGCCATATGAGGCCGGTCTCTCCGAGTAACGACTGCAACAATTTTTATCTCCCTCATCACGCTGTTTTCAAACCTGAGAGCACCACCACAAAGTTCGCGTTGTTTTCAACGCCTCCAGTCCGTCCTCCAATGGGAAGAGCTTGAACGAATCCCCCCCCCCCCCCCCTCCCCCCCCCCCCCCCACCAACATTTCCTTTTTTTTTTTTTTTTTTTTTTTCCCCATTTTTCCCCTCTACCCCCCTTTTTTTTTCCCCCCTTTTCCCCCCCCCTTCCCCCCCCCCCCCCCCGGGTTCCTAATTGTGAATTTTTTCCCTTTCCTTTCCCACTTTCCCTTTCCCCCTTTTTTGCCCCCCCCCCTTCTCCCTCCGCTTTCCCCCCCTGTTTTCCCCCCCTTCCCCCCCCCCCCCCCCCCCCCCCCCCCCCCCCCAAACCCCCCCCCCCGCAACCCCCCCGTCGGCTTTTTTCAAAGACCCTCAGGTATCCGACTGACTGCAGATCTTGAATTGGCGTTTTTTCCGTTTTGCCCACATCTATATAATGGAAATAAGTTATATACACACAGTCCAACACCCGGGGGGGCCCCCGCGCGGGGGCCGGGGGGGGGGGCCCGGGGGGGGGGGGGTCCTAACCTATGTGTTGTCCATCAGTGGATATATGTTCTCAAATAATAATCCATATTATCCACCTTCTCCATTCCAGATTAGTAAAGATGGCACCACCAAAGCGCACACCCCCCAGCGAAACCAAAAGGGGTAAACTCCTTCCAGATGCCGCGTGTGCAGAGGAGTCCACGCCCTAAAGAAGTGCCAGAGATTCCTGCGTCTGGCTGCGGAGAAGCGTCTTCGGGCAGTGTTGATCAACAAATACTGCCCGAACTGCCTCGCCCATGAACACTCGAAGGGTTCATGTCGCAGTGGCGGCACCTGTCGTACATGCGGCGAGGGCCACCACACGCTTCTCCACCTTCCAACCACCTCCCAACCCGAGAGGCAGGAACCACAGATATCTTTGCCATCCGTGACGCCTCTTCCACCTTTGGAGTCCCTGGCGACGTCCCCTCTGTGGCGATCAGCATGATGCCGACCGCCATAGTCGACCTGGATATGGCCGGCAAGATTTTCGAGGTGCGTGTGCTGTTGGACGCGTGCAGCCCATACAGCCGCATGCCCACCTCATTGGCAAAGGCTTTTGGCCTTTCCGCCGAAAATGGGTTTTGCCGTGCTCTGTTCAGGTCAAGGGCATCGCCAGAGTTCTCCATCGCAGTGACTCTGAAGATGGAAGATGTGCAGATCAGGACTCCGGCACAAAAGATCAACAAAACGCTCCAAACCAGCTATCCGGGCATCACGCTAGCGGACACTCGATGCCATGTGCCAAGCAGAGTATCCATCGTTCTGGGGGGCCGACGTCTATGGAGACGTACTCCTTCCAGGGCTGGTTCCATCCCACGGTGGTTTGCCGTTGGCCCAGAACACTCTGTTTGGCTGGGTACTATCCGGTGTCTTTAAGACATAGTCCGCCAGCGCCCATCAAGCCCCTCCAGCGGCCTCCAAAAAGATCCCGGCCCCGTCTATTTGCAATAGTATTGCAAGGGGGCGGGATGTTTGCGCCGAAACTCGCCGCCTGAAAGTAGGCAGCATATCGGCGTAAACAGTGCGAGAGTTACCGAGGGCTCTCGCGCTCTTTTATCCAACATCTCCATATTTATGTTAAGTTAGGCTTAAGTTAATATCCTATGTACATAAAATGAGTTGAAAAATTATAAGTGAAGTGAACGCCACGCGCCCCGCATTGTTCTTTTATTTCGAATTGTTTTCGCGGCCTTTTTTCCCTTCCTTTCGCGCCTTTTTTTCCTCCCTACAGCAGCTTCACCCCCGATTTCACGATCCCCCCCAAGAAGGAAGACTTCATTGCCGCCGCCACAAACAATAATAATAATAAGCAGACCCATTTACGCAAGCATACCGAAGTTCAAATCTAGCGTCAGCCACACAGCATTTTATTAAACTTTTTATTGGCATTGTATCGGAACAGAATTGTTCACAATGCAATTTAGCCGATGGGCGAAGAAGTGAGGCAATGGCCGAGTGGTTGAGTGGCGGACGGCTGCGGGAGTCGTGGTCAACTCCCGGTTGAGGCGGGTGCGGATTTTCATTTATTAATTATTTCTTATTTTATTTTTTTTTTTTTTTATTCTAATAAACTAAAAGAAAAGTTACAGTCAAGCAAATTAAAATCAAGAAGAAGCACATGTAATGAAATTTGGTAAGCGTTAGAAATGCATACCTATACCTATTGCCTACGGTATACTATGATAATCCATGGCCTTATGCAGTCAGCTCCTGACTGTAGCGTTTGTATTTTTATACTATATTTTATCTATAAGTACAAAACCATTCCACACAAAATAATTGTTAAATTTAAGAAACAACAAAATAACTCCATAGAGAACCAGTAAGAAAAGAACAAGTCGCGCAGCACGCGACAGTGGGATACCCTTCGACCTATGTATGTATGTTCCTATGTATGTACCCATATACATATGCACATGCTTTGAAATTAATCTCGACAGATGGCACTCGCGCTTCGCGCTCGCCCGCCTCCCTTGGTAGCTGACAGAAGCACTTGGTTTTATGCTCATACTTTCTTAAATAACTTCTGTGTTTATTGTCCGATCGGATTGTAATTCGGAGACTACGTAGATATTTAATTCAGCTTAGTATATGTTAAAGTCAGAAAGTTGTATCTTTTATACAGCGCTTACAAATTGAGTTCAAAAATTAAATTATTGATTTGTGGGGGCGGTGGGCGTGGCACCTAACATTTGTAATAAACTTGATCTGCGCCAAGTACATACATAGGAACCTTCATTCCAAATTTGGTGTCTAATTTACGCAAGCATACCGAAGTTCAAATCTAGCGTCAGACACAGCATTTTATTAAACTTTTTTATTTGCATTGTATGGTGATAGAATTGATACACAATGCAGCTTTGCCGATGGTAAAAAGAAGTGAGGCAATGGCCGAGTGGTTAGAGTGGCAGACGGCTGCGTGAGAGTGCGTGTGTTCAACTCCCGGTTGAGGCGAGTGCGAATTTAATTTATTAAAATAAGAATTATATTTTTTTTTTTTTATTCTAATAAACTAAAAGAAAAGTTACAGTCAAACAAATTAAATTATTCAATTAAAATATATAAATATATATATATATACAATAAAAAAAAAAAAAATTGCATTACTTTGTTTCCATCAAGCCCTTCCAGCGGCCTCCAAAAGATCCCGGCCCCGTCTATTTGCAATAGTATTGCAAGGGGGGCGGGATGTTTGCGCCGAAACTCGCCGCCTGAAAGTAGGCAGCATATCGGCGTAAACAGTGCGAGAGTTACCGAGGGCTCTCGCGCTCTTTTATCCAACATCTCCATATTTATGTTAAGTTAGGCTTGAATTAAAATCCTATGTACATGAAAACAATTTAAAAAAAAAAAAGAAAAGAACCCCCCCCCCCCCCCCTTTTTTTTTTTTTTTAAATTTTTTTTTGGTTGTTTTTTTTTTTACCCACAAAATTTTCCCCCCCCCCAACAACCCCCCCCCAAAAAAAAAAATTAATCCCCCCCGCCAAAAAAAAAAGTTGTTAATTACATGTATGTTCGTTTTATGTATATATATTAATTTACTTATTATAATGTTAAATCGTCAATAGTTTTTTTTTCCAGTTCTATGGTCCCTAATCCAAAAATTTCCATGTCATAATCTTCGTCTTATGCATTATTATCAACAATAAATGAATTTGAAGTGGCGATATCTGGAGCTTCCAAAAGCGCTATGACTTCATTTGGCAGATTATTTTTTATTTTTTTCTTTTATTTAAGTGTAGAGTGGACAGCAAAGGATCAGAAGAATCCATTGACCTGTTAAATACGTCGGTCATAGTGTCCAGTCTGCTACATTTTCGCGAGTGCGATTGTCTATCTTGGTTATACATTTTGTTTCGCGCTTTCTATTTATGTTTCCAAAAATAAAATTGTCAAGAGCCTTTTTTCCCCGATTGTTGTTTCTCCAAAATTCGAACAACATTGAATGAGAAAATTTGTGCACAGCTGAAACATGTTGTTTTTGGGAAAAAGGAGCAAAAACGAGCTGGCCCGGCCCCAAAATGATACGAGATTTTCAAACACTAGTTTACAGTAAAAACTTACATCGATTTAATCAACTTTAATCGAAAATAACTCTGTTGCTGAAGGCGGTAAAAATATAAAAAAAATTTTTTTTGAGTACCTTAAATTGTCGTTTAATTTATACAAATTTTTTTTTTTTAATTTAGAACAACTTTAAAATTGTAAAAATGCCAAAAAATTCAATTTTTCCCACCTTGAAATTAAAAAAAAATTAAAAAATTTTGAAAAAAAAAAGGGATAAAAAGACAGCTGTGATAATAACATAGGAGAATGTTTAGATTTGCTAAACGACAGCGATTGGTACGATATTGAAAAATTCTTGAATGAGCAAACAGAACATTCAACAATATCTACCAACGACAGCTGTGAGAGTCCCCAATAAGGAAAATAATGGGTAAACATATCCAGCATATAATTAGAAAAATAGAAAAGCAAGACCCGAACTTCGTGAGAAGAGTATTATTCCTGATATCGCGAGAACCAATGCCTCTTTTCGATTTATTGTTCGTCCATTACGTAACAATATTTAAATTAAAAAGGTCACCTTTCCATGTTTGTTCAAGGAAGGACCTGGCAACAGTTATGGCGATGATCGAAGGGGTCATAGTCGAAGAAATAGAATTCGATAGTCAACCAAATTGGTTAGTCTATAAATATTAGAACGGTTTACAAAGTTCTAATACAAAATAAGGCTATATGTACTGGCAAAACATAAAAAAATCAGCTAGAACATATAAAAATAGCCTTTGATAAATCATATAAGTGCGTAAGCCAAAAAAGAGAAATACAACAAATATTGGTAGAATGCTTTAATGAAGCACGCCAATTACTAAATGTAAACAAAGATAGACTAACTAGAGTACATTTAACGCAAGCGTTAAAATTTCAAAACAAGTTTAGAGAAAACTTGTTATTAAAGAAAAGACATAATTTAAATCTGACTGTCCCTACAATATTCAACACATCAGTTGAAATTGAAACAGGTGACAATACTGAAATATCGGAAGACTCCGATGAAGACTCTAAAGAAGAGGACTCTGAACAGGAAATTAAAGAAGAAGATCTTTGAAAATGAAAGGACCATTATTGGAATCATAGGTGTATTAAAGGCATCAGTTAAAGGCGAATCGCCTGATGTCATTAAAGCAAAATTGCCTACATAGATGACGTACTGGACTCAAATAACGCAGATAAGTTCGCAACGAAAGAATCACTGCGATGATAAAGAATTGCGAGCATGATAAGCTCAAGACAATTCTAGAAGCAGGTAACTTCAGCACTATGAATAGTGTAATAGAGAAGTACATACACTGCTGTACAGAAATGACCAGCAACTCGAACAATGTTTTCTTCTATAACAATAGAGGATATTCTCGAGGAAATAGTTATCGTGGAAATTAACAAAATAGAGGTAATGGCCGCGGTAACTATAATAACAATTATAGAGGCCGAGGTGGTTATCGGGAGGTAATAGAGGCCGCGGCGGTAACCAGAACAACAACAGAGGTGGAGGTTACCAAAGTGGTAACCAAAACCAGAACTCAAACAGAAACAATAATAATAATACCGTCAGAAACATACAGACGGAAAACCAGCAGGCCCCTTGAGCAACAGCCAACAGTATGGCTGTATAGAATCAATCTCAATTTAAGTATTTTTATAAAGTTAACAAATATGAGTACCAATTCAATGGTAACTCTATTAATAGATACAGGTGCAGAAATTTCACTGCTTAAATGCAGTAATAATAACTTAAATCATTTAAACTCAAGAGATACAACAAATATCTCAGGAATAGGGCAAGGGACAATTGAGTCTCTAGGTACTATAGATTTGGAAATGAGTATTGCAAATGCAGCAATACCATATAAATTCCATATCGATTATGATGTTTACAATGCAAATACAGAAGATAGTGCACAAAGAACTTCAGAAGTATTAAAACTTCTAAGATTTCCATCGTTATTTAAAAACGATTTAACAAAATTATGCACCGAATATAGCGATATTTTTGGTCTCGAAACAGAAACCGTATCAGCTAATAACTTTTATAGACAAAAATTGAGATTGAACGATAAAACACCAGTATATATTAATAATTAAAGAATGCAAGAAAGTCAAAAGCCAGAAATTCAAAGGCAAGTTGACAAGCTGATAAAAGACGGTATAGTAGAGCCGTCCATATCAGAATATAATAGCCCACTTCTCTTGGTACCCAAGAAATCACTGCCTCATTTGACGGAAAAGAGATAGCGATTAGTAGTTGACTATCGTCAGATCAATAAGAAACTGCTAGCCGATAAATTCCCACTTCCAAGAATAGAAGATATTCTTGATCAATTAGGACGAGCAAAATATTTCTCGTGCCTAGACCTTATGTCAGGTTTTCACCAAATCGAGTTAGACGAAAGGTCACGAAATATAACGGCATTCTCAACTTCAACAGGCTCATATCGCTACACGCGATCACCATTTGGGTTAAAAATAGCCCCCAATTCATTTCAAAGAATGATGACACTTGCATTCACAGGCCTACAGCCTTGCAAGCTTTTCTGTATATAGATGATTTAGTTGTAGTCGGTTGTTGTGAAAAGCATATGCTTAAGAATTTAACCGATGTTTTCAAATTATGTAGACAACATAAT
>JAEIGD010000249.1:0-84400 GCA_018903425.1 Zaprionus nigranus
GATCTTAAGTTGGCTGTTGACTAACAACCTCTTATTTTCGAGCCTGTCCGTCAAGTTTCTCCAAGCAGAGGGAGAAACCCTCATTCGTGAGAGGGGATTTGCGGAAACGATTGCCTTCGCTTCTCCACTGGTCTTCACATTTAAATGGAATAATTTCTCGTCTGACTTAAGCCGGGATCGAAAATGTAGACCGCACTATTGAAAGAGATCACAGAAAGTTGGCGCTTTTAAGAGTAGTCACCGCTAAAACCTGGCATCGGAAGGTGGTGACCGGCCAGCTTCGTGGAGTAGAAGGCTACTTTGTGTGGTGCTACAGGTGCTAGGGTAAGGAGCCGTTGCAGTCTCTATACTCTCATTTGAGTGAGAGGCAAGTTCCTCGTATATGGAGTAGCAGTAGATCATACCGCATTTGCTTAGCGATCTTGTCCGCAGCATTCGTCTCCGTTTGAGACAATGCGTTGGAACAGAGTTCATATTTGAGCTCACGGCAGTCCATAAGGAACGAAGCTGCTCAAGACAGCACTCTGTGAGTGTGAAGTGAGGCTGTAGGAGAATTTTGAATCCTAGCTTCGAACTGCGTGAGCTTATCGGAAGCGTTAATGAACTCTTGGAGTGCCATTTTTATTGCCAGTGAAATCTGCTGACCAACTGCACGAGTGATTGGAGGAGTGTGCACCGAAAATTTTTGGCACTTGACTAACCTTAGATGTGACCGGAGTTACAACCTTCCGTAATGAGGCGGGGAGAAGGTGTTCTACCAAGAAGGGATCTTGGAAGAGAGCTGGAGCGTCTATGCTAGTCGTGGGTACAACAAGGTGTTTCTTGGTGTCTTTACTATCAATTGGCATAACAGGCTTTCAAAAAAGCGAGAAAAATGCAATTGATGCTGGTGACGGAACCAGAAACGTGAAAGAGAAGAGCGTAGAAAATTGGACGAACAGAAATTCTTGTTTGAACAATAAACAAGAATATTAGACAAACGATCGGAAATTTTATCGAATCTATTGAGCGAGGACTAAGTTGATAAGTTACAAGGCAATACTTTTTGAAAACACGTTGCAAAAAATAATATAAATATTATATTATAAATATCGATATATTTTTATTGAGTGATAATAATTATCGAAACAATTATTATACTCAGCATGAAATTCTGAGAAAAGATGTAAAATAATTTATTTTCCAATAATAAATTATGATGTGAAAAAATAAATAAATAATTATTTATTAGTAGATATCTTTTCTCAGACGGATGAAAATATATTCGATAATTTTTGCAATGTTACAGCGCTTTGCAATACCACAACACAGTGCACAATAAGACGATAAATAAATATAAGTGACTTTAAAAGTCACTGTTGCCCACCAAATAATATTTTTAAAAATTTGAGCTAGTGCAGCTCCCTGGAACGATAACACTGAGTGAATGTAAAAAAGTGGTGGTGGGTCGATTGTGATCGAACTGCGATCACTAAGGCAAACTGCGACCACTAGACTGACAAATGTAAACAAAGAAATTATAAAATATTTCTTTGTATTACTAAGTGTTTAATTTAAAACGGAAAATAAAATAATGTAAGAATGCAATAAACAATGTAATATAATGTGTTTATGTGTTATTGTGTTTAATTTAAATATTTAATTCAGAATATATTGTGTAGTGCCGGTGCAGCCGAAATATTGCTGCCGGCAAGTGTATTGATATATGTATGTACATATATGTTAGTATCAATAAATAAATAAATGTAAAAGGAATACAGTATTATTTTTTATTTGGAGTTAAATTTTGGAGGTACAATTGCCGCTTGAGGTTCGGACCTTGGCAATGTATTTTAATGGGTAACGTAAGTAACAGACAGACAAAGCAACAGACAGACAGACTGCAATTTGCATTTTGCACACAAAGTTAGTATACCCATTTTGTCCATTTTCAATGGTCGAAAAGGGTATAAAAAATTAATTATACAAATAACTTATTTATTTTATTTTTATACCCTTCGACCATTGAAAATGGTCAACAAGGGTATACTAACTTTGTGCAAAATGCAAATGTATGTAACAGGCAGAAGGAGGCGTGGCAGACCCCACAAAGTATATATATTCTTGCTCAGGATAACTAGCCGAGTCTATTGAGCCATGTCTGTCTGTCTTCCGGATGTCCAGATGTCCGTCTGACCAGATGAACACACAGATCTCAGCTATTATAATTGCTAGAGACACCAAATTTGGAATGAAGGTTCCTATGTACTCGGCGCAGATCGAGTTTATTTCAAATGTTAAATGCCACGCCCACCGCCCCCCGCAAATCAATAAATTAATTTTTGAACTCAATTTGTAAGCGCTGTATAAAATATACAACTTTCTGACTTTAACGTATACTAAGCTGAATGAAATATCTACGTAGTCACCAAATTACAATCCGATCGGACAATAAACACAGAAGTTATTTAAGAAAGTATGAACATAAAACCAAGTGCTTCTGTCAGCTAACAAGGGAGGCAGGCGAGCGCGAAGCGCGAGCGCCATCTGTCGGGAATTATTTCAAAGCATGTGCATATGTATATGGGTACATACATAGGAACATACATACATAGGTCGAAGGGTATCCCACTGTCGCGTGCTGCGCGACTGTTGCTGTTCTTACTGGTTTTAATTTTTATTTCTTCTTTTTTATTTCTTTACTTATCATTAGGTACATTCTTTTATGATCTCTATTTAGTCTATGTCCCCGCCTAGCACCGCGCACTGTTATCCCAAATTTCTTTAGGATTAGCGTTCCCCGCCCCAGGGCCACGGTGCGTGGCCTGCCTAGCCTTGCCTGTCTCCTATCTTGCCTGGCTGAAACTCGTCTCTAGGTGTCTTTTTGTTGTTGTTTTGTTTGCTTGTTGGCTTCGGTGGTGTCGTCGATCTTCTCCTTGTTGCTGATCCTCCGCCGTCGCAACTGGTTGTCCTTCACTTGGCACTCTTTTTTTCTATCGGCACTTGCACATCTAGCTCCTTCATGGGTCATTTTTCGAATTTTTTGTTCAACTGTTTTGTCGCAGCTCTTGAGTGCGCTTATCTGCGTGCACTCTCTAGCTGTTGAGTAAGCTGCTCTTGAGTGCGCTTTGTGCGTGTGGACCTCTAGCTGTTGAGTGAGCCGCCCAAGCGTGCGCTCGCGTGTGTGCGTTTATGCTGAGAGTGCCGTTCTTTTCTACTACTCTACTTTCTACTACGTTCTTTACTCTACTCTAACAGAACAAATTTTCAAAGGTCTTGATATGAACCCAATTTCGTCAAGAAATATAAATGAATATATTTCAGCAGAATATGATGACTTAATAACACGTTTAAAAAAAAAAAAAAAAAAAAAAAAAAAAAAAAAAAAAAAAAAAAATCACCAGACTAACTCGGAGCATTCTGGGAGTTAATGTCCAGTTTTACGCCCAGAAAAAAAATCAAAATATTAACTCTCGGCATGGTAGAAATAAAAAATAGACATACAAAAGAAACTTAGCAAGAGAAATCAAGGAGATTTTAAATTGAAAAGAAAACAAATTTACTGCGTCACAACCGATAACGGGAAAAAATATGGTTAAAGATATAATGTTTAAAAAATTTTTTTTTTTTTTTTTTTTTTTTTTTTTTTTTTTTTTTTTTTTTTTTTTTTTTTTTCGTAAAGATCGCGCCAAACTTATGTCGTCTTTGAAATACTCGTGGCGATCTTATGACGCTTAAGAACGACATAAGTTGGCCAAGATAAAAACGACATTATTCTGCCGACGGCGAACTTATGTCGCCCTTAAGCACCATAAGATCGCGCGAACTTATATCGTTTAAAAATTAATTCTCATTTTCAATTTAAAGTCGGTTGTAAATTAGCTCGCGTAATATAAGATACTGAATTAATTTACGAAACATTAGAATAAGCACAAAAAAAAAAAAATCAAAATAATCTACATTTTAATATTTATTAATTAAACAAAAGTAATAGCAGTTTTTTTTCCAATTATGACAACAGTTGGTACGCTACCTTTTATGTATAAATATATACATTTCTAATAGTTAATAATTGGCCTATTCTACATGTTAAAAACTTGCATCATTTTTTTGCCAGAAGTCTGGACAAATGCATACTTTTGTATGTGTATGTATATGGTATATATAAAAATCTTTTTTTTGCTTAAATTTAAACATATAATGTGATCTTATAAGCTAAAAAAATAAGTAGCCCCTTTAAAAATTATACGTGTATGATAAGTACGCCCTTGTTTAGAAACGGTGCGACACAAGACAGAAAACTTAAACAACCGTTATACTTGACTCTTTTTATGTTGAGTTGCTTCTTCGCGATTTTTATTCATTTGATTTGGATTCGGTGAGCAACGCACATGTCCGCAATGGACTTTAAAAAATATAAAAATTAAAGGAAGGACTCCGTGTGGTGGCTCCAAATTATTAATTACAGAGGAAGATAAGTAAATCTATTGCAAAAATTAATGCTTAAAAGTGGTGAAACAGACTATTCTTGCCGCGGGGAAAAATCCTGCAAAGCGCGTGTTTATCTGAGTTCTGATGAAACTCGTGTTTTTTCTAAGAGTGAGGTGCCACATCATAATCACGGTATCCAAGAACAATTAATGGACAAAATGAACATAGTTTGCGAGATAAAAATTCATTTAACAGTGACCGATAAAAAAATTCCGACACGCGGAAAATTTTTTATTGACGTTTTGGCTGAGTAAGTGCCTCTTTCATGCATCTACATGCATCTCAAAATAATGGGGGGTCATGATCGGGTCAAGCGATATATGTTTTTATATGTTTTTAGACATTCCGAATTTGAATCCAATATCAAAATCAGCTTATCGCTCAGTCGTATACTAACGACACTCGTCGATGCGTTCTTCTTCTTTGTTCGTCAATTTTATTTTTGCGTGTCGATCGAATATCATATAAAATTTATTTTCTCAAAAATTTGTAACAATAAACAGACCTCACTTTTTTTATTGCAAGTTTCAATATATAACCGAAAATAAATAAAGTAATAATAAAATAAAAAAATAAAATAAATAAGTTATTTGGAAAATTGGATTTTTTTTTTTGGGTAATATTGATGTTGCTCCAAGAACATCTCAAGTCGACTTGGTTGTTCAAAAATTTAAAATTTAGCTTCTACTATTGTAAGCGCATCTTCCTCTGCTGTAACTCTGCAGGTATTATATTTTTAGATTTTTTGCTATTGTATTCCTACGTAGCTGCGATCTCGGTAAACGAAGAATGAGATGATGACGTACATGACGAAGACAACCACCACCAATAGAAATAAAAAAAAAGACATACAACAGCAAATTTATGAGGAAATCAAGGAGATTTTAAATTGGAAAAGAAACAAATCTAATGCGTCACAACCGATAACGGGAAAAATATGGCTAAAGATATAGTGTTTAAACGAAAATGAGGACAGTCTGTAGGAAATTGCGGATGGCATTAGACCGGGGTAACGACATAAGTCCGACGCCATAAGTCCGCGCCATAAGATCGCGCCAAACTTGCGTCGTCTTGAAATACTCGTGGCGATCTTATGACGCTTAAGAACGACATAAGTTCGTGAAGATAAAAACGACATTATTCCGCCGGACGGCGAACTTATTCGCCCTTTTTGCACCATAAGATCGCGCGAACTTATATCGTTTAAAAATTAATTCTCATTTTCAATTTAATGTCGGTTGTAAATTAGCTCGCGTAATATAAGATACTGAATTAATTTACGAAACATTAGAATAAGCACAAAAAAAAAAATCAAAATAATCTACATTTTAATATTTATTAATTAAACAATAGTAATAGCAGTTTTTTTTCCAATTATGACAACAATTGCAATGCAATTTTTTATGTATAAATATATACATTTCTAATAGCTAATAATTGGCCTATTCTACATGTTAAAACTTGCATCATTTTTGCCAGAAGTCTGGACAAATGCATACTTTTTGTATGTATGTATATGGTATATATACATAAATAGGTGTATGTGTATGTACATACTTAACGCAAATAGTAAAATTTGCTCGTGGCAACGGCGCTAGTTCTGCATGTGTGTTGTATGTACATTGTACATTTATAGGTATGCATATGTGAGACATCGCGCACTCAATAACAAAAGAGGGGTCCTTGGTACACATTCAGAAAATCAGACCAATTATAAGCCATTAAAATGAAATTGTCTAATGTTTGCGAAAAAAATCTTTTTTGCTTAAATTTAAACAAATGTGATCTTATAAGCTAAAAAAATAAGTAGCCCCTTTAAAATATACGTATGATAAGTACGCCCTTGTTTAGAAACGGTGCGACACAAGACAGAAAACTTAAAACAACCGTTATACTTGACTCTTTATGTTGAGTTGCTTCTTCGCGATTTATTCATTTGATTTGGATTCGGTGAGCAACGCACATGTCCGCAATGGACTTTAAAAATATAAAATTTAAAGGAAGGACTCCGTGGTGGCTCCAAATTATTAATTACAGAGGAAGATAAGCAAATCTATTGCAAAAATAAATGCTTAAAAAAGTGGTGAAACAGACTATTCTTGCCGCGAAAAAAACTTGCAAAGCGCGTGTTTATCTGAGTTCTGATGAAACTCGTGTTTTTTCTAAGAGGAGGTGCCACATCATAATCACGGTATCCAAGAACAATTAATGGACAAAATGAACATAGTTTGCGAGATAAAAAAACGATGCACAGTGACCGATAAAAAAAAATTCCGACACGCGGAAAATTTTTATTGACTTTTGGCTGAGTAAGTGCTCATGCATCTACATGCATCCAAAAAAATAATGGGGGGTCAATGATCGGGTCAAGCGATATATGTTTCTATATGTTTTTAGACATTCCGAATCCGAATCCAATATCAAAAATCAGCTTATCGCTCAGTCGTATACTAACGACACTTGTCGTGCGTTCTTCTTCTTTTGTTCGTCAATTTTATTTTTCGTGTCGATCAAATATCATATAAAATTTATTTCGCAAAAAATTTGTAACAATAAACAGACCTCAATTTTTATTGCAAGTTTCAATATATAACCGAAAATAAATAAAGCACTAATAAATAAAAAAAAAATAAGTAAATAAGTTATTTGGATAATTAATTTTTGGGTAATATTGATGTTGCTCAGAACATCTCAAGTCGACTTGGTTTTTCAAAAAAATTTCAAATTTAGCTTCTACTATTGTAAGCGCATCTTCCCGCTGTAACTCTGCAGGTATTATATTTTTAAATTTTTTGCTATTGTATTCCTACGTAGCTGCGATCTCGGTAAACGAAGAATGAGATGATGACGTACATGACGAAGACAACCACCACCAAGGCAACGTACTCCCGACACTACACGCTGTACTGAGACGTAGCAGCCAGAGAGTCTGCAAGCGCTTTCCGGACGGTATCCGGTGATGCCATTCTAGTTCTAGCCGGTATAATGCCGGGTGACCTTTGACCGCACAGGACTACCAAGCGCAATATAATAAGAGGCACAGCCAAATCCCTATTACCTATGATGAAGGTAGGTCCATTTAGGATTGGCAGCAAAGGTGAGATGCAGCAAGCGGGAGGTGGACACACCGACTGGTGCCGAATATAGAAGCTTGATCAGAAGAAGCCATGGACAAGTGGACTTCTATATGACGCAGTTTCTTACAGGACATGGCTGTTTCAGCGCTACCTGAACAAGTATGGCCACGATCCTGAAGTTGTATGCTACCTTTGCAATAAAGACGATGAGACTGTGGAACATATTTTCTTCCACTGCCCTTATTATGCAAGCGAACGGGAAATCGTCAACAGATGCTTAGGAGTAGATGTGAGTCCAGAGAATATTGTAGGGCTTATGATAAAGACCACAGAAAACTGGGAATGTGTGTGCATTATGGTAGAGCGGCGTAGGCAAGAAAGACTGCGAAACTCTCCTCGCAGCACCCAAAAGCAGGTAGAGCCACCAAAGGGCTAAGCTCGGCCCCTTGCGAAGATTTATACTTCAGGAGTGGTTCCGCAAGGGGTATCACAAACGAACCGTAGGAAAAGTGATCTTTAGCGGTTTTTTTAGTGCGTGCGGGTCCCACACTACAGTCACTAGGACGGTGTCTTTCAAGATTTTTATCCTATGAACACTCTAATAAAAAAAAAAAAACACCTACAAACTCATACACATACTCATACATACACACACACTTAAAAGAAACACGACACTTTAAATAAATATGTAAAACAAACCCACACCCCATACTATACTCCCCACAGGTGGACGAGTCAAAAAAGTCACCTTGTATGCGAGCGTCTCCTCGCACCAAGTACTGTGGCTTTTCACTTACAACAAATTGAAAACACACTGCACTTCCTCTGTTTCACTGTTTTTTTATACCCTTCGACCATTGAAATGGTCAAAAAGGTATACTAACTTGTGCAAAAATGCAAATGTATGTAACAGGCAGAAGGAGGCGTGGCAGACCCTACAAAGTATATATATTCTTGCTCAGGATCACTAGCCGAGTCGATTGAGCTATGTCTGTCTGTCTGTCTGTCCGGATGTCCCGATGTCCGTCTGACCAGATGAACACACAGATCTCGCTATTATAATTGCTAGAGACACCAAATTTGGAATGAAGGTTCCTATGTACTCGGCGCAGATCGGTTGGCAAGTTGATTTGCCACGCCCACCGCCCCCACAAATCAATAAATAAATTTTTTGAACTCAATTTGTAAGCGCTGTATAAAAGATACAACTTTCTGACTTTCAACATATACTAAGCTGAAAAAAATATCTACGTAGTCTCCAAATTACAATCCGATCGGACAATAATCACAGAAGTTATTTAAGAAAGTATGAGCATAAAACCAAGTGCATCTGTCAGCTAACAAGGGAGACGGGCGAGCCGAAGCGCGAGCGCCATCTGTCGGGATTAATTTCAAAGCATGCATATGTACATATATGAGTACATACACTAGGAACACACTATACATAGGTCGAAGGGTATCCCACTGTCGCGTGTTTAATTTTTATTTTCTCTTTTTTTCCTTAATATTAGAGTAAATTCTCTTATGAGTTCTATTTGGTCTATGTCCCTGCCTAGCACCGCACTGTTTTCCCAAATTTCTTTAGGATTAAGGTTCCTACCTTGGAGGCAGAGACTTTGCTGCCTGTCTCCTGTCTTGCCTGGCTGAAACTCGTCTCTATGTGTCTTTTTTTGTTGTTGTTTTGTTTGCTTGTTGGCTTCGGTGGTGTCGTCGATCTTCTCCTTGCTTGCTGATCCTCCGCTGTCGCAACTGGATTGTCCTTCACTTGGCACTCTTTTTTCTATCGGCACTTGCACATCTAGCTCCTTCATGGGTCATTTTTCGAATTTTTTGTTCAACTGTTTTGTCGGCGCTCATCTCTGTTTTGCCGGCGCTCCACTCAAAAAAGCCCTGTTGCCTCCGCTGCATTTCGTCTCTCATTTGTGTGCGTGAGTGCATGCACTGCCGTTTGAGTGACATACTCTCGCTCTCTCAGGTGTGCTCATACGCAGGCGTCTGTGTGCGTGCGCATGCGTTCCCTCTCTGGTTGTTAAGTGAGTCGTTCATGCGCGGATGTCTGCGTTAGAGCGCCGCTCATGAGTGCGCTTATCTGCGTGCACTCTCTCTAGCTGTTGAGTAAGCCGCTCTTGAGTGCGCTTATGTGCGTGTGGACTCTCTAGCTGTTGAGTGAGCCGCTTAAGTGTGCGCTCGTGTGTGTGCGTTTATGCTGAGAGTGCCGTTCTTTTCTACTACTCTACTTTCTACTACGTTCTTTACTCTACTCTAACAGAACAAATTTTCAAAGGTCTTGATATGAACCCAATTTCGTCAAGAAATATAAATGAATATATTTCAGCAGAATATGATAACTTAATAACACGTTTTCGAGCAGAGTTGAAAGGCAAATTAATATGCCTTAAAATTGACTCAGTCACCAGACTAACACGGAGCATTCTGGGAGTTAATGTCCAGTTTTACGCCCAGAAAAAAATCAAAATATTAACTCTCGGCATGGTAGAAATAAAAAAAAGACATACAACAGCAAATGTATGCAAGGAAATCAAGGAGATTTTAAATTGGAAAAGAAACAAATCTACTGCGTCACAACCGATAACAGGAAAAATATGGTTAAAGATATAGTGTTTAAACGAAAATGAGGACAGTCTGTAGGAAATTGCGGATGGCATTAGACCGGGGTAACGACATAAGTCCGCCGCCATAAGTCCGCGCCATAAGATCGCGCCAAACTTATGTCGTCTTGAAAATACTCGTGGCGATCTTATGACGCTTAAGAACGACATAAGTTCGCCAAGATAAAAACGACATTATTCCGCCGACGGCGAGCTTATGTCGCCCTTAAGCACCATAAGATCGCGCGAACTTATATCGTTTAAAAATTAATTCTCATTTTCAATTTAATGTCGGTTGTAAATTAGCTCGCGTAATATAAGATACTGAATTAATTTACGAAACATTAGAATAAGCACAAAAAAAATCAAAATAATCTACATTTTAATATTTATTAATTAAACAAAAGTAATAGCAGTTTTTTTCCAATTATGACAACAATTGCAATGCAATTTTTTTATGTATAAATATATACATTTCTAATAGCTAATAATTGGCCTATTCTACATGTTAAAACTTGCATCATTTTTGCCAGAAGTCTGGACAAATGCATACTTTTGTATGTATGTATATGGTATATATACATAAATAGATGTATGTGTATGTACATACTTAACGCAAATAGTAAAATTTGCTCGTGGCAAGCGGCGCTAGTTCTGCATGTGTGTTGTATGTACATTGTGCATTTATAGGTATGCATATGTGAGACATGCGCGCACTCAATAAAAAAAGAGGGGTCCTTGGTATACATTCAGAAAATCAGACCAATTATAAGCCATTAAAATGAAATTGTCTAATGTTTGCGAAAAAAATCTTTTTTGCTTAAATTTAAACATATAATGTGATCTTATAAGCTAAAAAAATAAGTAGCCCCTTTAAAATTATACGTATGATAAGTACGCCCTTGTTTAGAAACGGTGCGACACAAGACAGAAAACTTAAAACAACCGTTATACTTGACTCTTTTATGTTGAGTTGCTTCTTCGCGATTTATTCATTTGATTTGGATTCGGTGAGCAACGCACATGTCCGCAATGGACTTTAAAAATATAAAATTTAAAGGAAGGACTCCGTGGTGGCTCCAAATTATTAATTACAGAGGAAGATAAGCAAATCTATTGCAAAAATTAATGCTTAAAAAGTGGTGAAACAGACTATTCTTGCCGCGAAAAAACTTGCAAAGCGCGTGTTTATCTGAGTTCTGATGAAACTCGTGTTTTTCTAAGAGTGAGGTGCCACATCATAATCACGGTATCCAAGAACAATTAATGGACAAAATGAACATAGTTTGCGAGATAAAAAAACGATGCACAGTGACCGATAAAAAAATTCCGACACGCGGAAATTTTTTATTGACGTTTTGGCTGATAAGTGCTCATGCATCTACATGCATCAAAAAATAATGGGGGGGTCATGATCGGGTCAAGCGATATATGTTTCTATATGTTTTTAGACATTCCGAATCCGAATCCAATATAAATCCCTTTTCAAAATCAGCTTATCGCTCGGTCGTATACTAACGACACTTGTCGATGCGTTCTTCTTCTTTTGTTCGTCAATTTTATTTTTGCGTGTCGATCGAATATCATATAAAATTTATTTCGTAAAAATTTGTAACAATAAACAGACCTCAATTTTTATTGCAAGTTTCAATATATAACCGAAAATAAATAAAGTAATAATAAATAAAAAAATAAAATAAATAAGTTATTTGGATAATTAATTTTTGGGTAATATTGATGTTGCTCAGAACATCTCAAGTCGACTTGGTTTTTCAAAAAATTTCAAATTTGGCTTCTACTATTGTAAGCGCATCTTCCTCTCTGCTGTAACTCTGCAGGTATTATATTTTTAAATTTTTTGCTATTGTATTCCTACGTAGCTGCGATCTCGGTAAACGAAGAATGAGATGATGACGTACATGACGAAGACAACCACCACCAAGGCAACGTACGCCCGACACTACAACGCTGTAGTGAGACGTAGCAGCCAGAGAGTCTGCAGCGCTTTCCGGACGGTATCCGGTGATGCCATTCTAGTTCTAGCCGGTATAATGCCGGGTGACTTGACCGCACAGGACTACCAAGCGCAATATAATAAAAGGCACAGCCAAATCCCTATTACCTATGATGAAGGTAGGTCCATTTAGGATTGGCAGCAAAGGTGAGATGCAACAAGCTGGGGGAGGTGGACACACCGACTGGTGCCGAATATAGAAGCTTGGGTCAGAAGAAGCCATGGACAAGTGGACTTCTATATGACGCAGTTTTTACAGGACATGGCTGTTTCAGGCGCTACCTGAACAAGTATGACCACGATCCTGAAGTTGTATGCTACCTTTGCAATAAAGACGATGAGACTGTGGAACATATTTTCTTCCACTGCCCTTATTATGCAAGCGAACGGGAAATCGTCAACAGATGCTTAGGAGTAGATGTGAGTCCAGAGAATATTGTAGGGCTTATGATAAAGACCACAGAAAACTGGGAATGTGTGTGCATTATGGTAGAGCGGCGTAGGCAAGAAAGACTGCGAAACTCTTCCTCGCAGCACCCAAAAGCAGGTAGAGCCACCACAGGGCTAAGCTCGGCCCCTTGCGAAGATTTATACTTCAGGAGTGGTTCCACAAGGGGTATCACAAACGAACCGTAGGAAAAGTGATCTTTAAGCGGTTTTTTAGTGCGTGCGGGTCCCACACTACCGTCACTAGGACGGTGTCTGTCAAGATTTTTTATCCTATGAACACTATAATTAAAAAAAAAAAAAAAAACACATACTCATACATACACACGCACTTAAAAGAAACACGACACTTTAAATAAACATGTAAAACAAACCCACACCCCATACTATACTCCCCACAGGTGGACGAGTCAAAAGTCACCTTGTATGCGAGGCCTCCCCCACCAAGTACTGTGGCTTTTCACTTACAACAAATTGAAAACACACTGCACTTCCTCTGTTTCACTGTTTTTTTATACTCTTCGACCATTGAAAATGGTCAAAAAGGGTATACTAACTTTGTGCAAAATGCAAATGTATGTAACAGGCAGAAGGAGGCGTGGCAGACCCTACAAAGTATATATATTCTTGCTCAGGATCACTAGCCGAGTCGATTGAGCTATGTCGTCTGTCTGGATGTCCGGATGTCCGGATGTCCGTCTGACCAGATGAACACACAGATCTCAGCTATTATAAACGCTAGAGAATACCAAATTTGGAATAAAGGTTCCTATGTACTCGGCGCAGATCAAGTTTATTACAAATGTTAGGTGCCACGCCCGGCCCCCACAAATCAATAAATAAATTTTTGAACTCAATTTGTAAGCGCTGTATAAAAGATACAACTTTCTGACTTTAACATATACTAAGCTGAATAAAATATCTACGTAGTCTCCAAATTACAATCCGATCGGACAATAATCACAGAAGTTATTTAAGAAAGTATGAGCATAAAACCAAGTGCATCTGTCAGCTAACAAGGGAGACGGGCGAGCGCGAAGCGCGAGCGCCATCTGTCGGGATTAATTTCAAAGCATGTGCATATGTACATATATGAGTACATACATAGGAACATACATACATAGGTCGAAGGGTATCCCACTGTCGCGTGCTGCGCGACTGTTGCTTTTCTTACTGGTTTAATTTTTATTTCTCTCTTTTTATTTCTTTCCTTAATATTAGGTACATTCTTTTATGATCTCTATTTGGTCTATGTCCCTGCCTAGCACCGCGCACTGTTTTCCCAAATTTCTTTAGGATTAGCGTTCCCTGCCTTAGGAGGTGTGGCTCGCCTTGCCTGTCTCCTGTCTTGCCTGGCTGAAACTCGTCTCTAGGTGTCTTTTTTGTTGTTGTTTTGTTTGCTTGTTGGCTTCGGTGGTGTCGTCGATCTTCTCCCTTGCTTGCTGATCCTCCGCTGTCGCAACTGGTTGTCCTTCACTTGGCACTCTTTTTTTCTATCGGCACTTGCACATCTAGCTCCTTCATGGGTCATTTTTCGAATTTTTGTTCAACTGTTTTGTCGGCGCTCATCTCTGTTTTGCCGGCGCTCCACTCAAAAGCCCTGTTGCCTCCGCTGCATTTCGGCTCGCATTTGTATGCGTGAGTGCATGCACTGCCGTTTGAGTGACATACTCTCGCTCTCTCAGTGTGCTCATACGCAGGCGTCTGTGTGCGTGCGCTGCGTTCCCTCTCTGGTTGTTAAGTGAGTCGTTCATGCGCGGATGTCTGCGTTGAGAGCGCCGCTCTTGAGTGCGCTTATCTGCGTGCACTCTCTCTAGCTGTTGAGTAAGCCGCTCTTGAGTGCGCTTATGTGCGTGTGGACTCTCTAGCTGTTGAGTGAGCCGCTTAAGTGTGCGCTCGTGTGTGTGCGTTTATGCTGAGAGTGCCGTTCTTTTCTACTACTCTACTTTCTACTACGTTCTTTACTCTACTCTAACAGAACAAATTTTCAAAGGTCTTGATATGAACCCAATTTCGTCAAGAAATATAAATGAATATATTTCAGCAGAATATGATAACTTAATAACACGTTTTCGAGCAGAGTTGAAAGGCAAATTAATATGCCTTAAAATTGACTCAGTCACCAGACTAACACGGAGCATTCTGGGAGTTAATGTCCAGTTTTACGCCCAGAAAAAAATCAAAATATTAACTCTCGGCATGGTAGAAAAAAAAAAAGACATACAACAGCAAATTTATGCAAGGAAATCAAGGAGATTTTAAATTGGAAAAGAAACAAATCTACTGCGTCACAACCGATAACGGGAAAAATATGGTTAAAGATATAGTGTTTAAACGAAAATGAGGACAGTCTGTAGGAAATTGCGGATGGCATTAGACCGGGGTAACGACATAAGTCCGCCGCCATAAGTCCGCGCCATAAGATCGCGCCAAACTTATGTCGTCTTGAAAATACTCGTGGCGATCTTATGACGCTTAAGAACGACATAAGTTCGCCAAGATAAAAACGACATTATTCCGCCGACGGCGAACTTATGTCGCCCTTAAGCACCATAAGATCGCGCGAACTTATATCGTTTAAAAATTAATTCTCATTTTCAATTTAATGTCGGTTGTAAATTAGCTCGCGTAATATAAGATACTGAATTAATTTACGAAACATTAGAATAAGCACAAAAAAAATCAAAATAATCTACATTTTAATATTTATTAATTAAACAATAGTAATAGCAGTTTTTTTTCCAATTATGACAACAATTGCAATGCAATTTTTTTATGTATAAATATATACATTTCTAATAGCTAATAATTGGCCTATTCTACATGTTAAAACTTGCATCATTTTTTGCCAGAAGTCTGGACAAATGCATACTTTTGTATGTATGTATATGGTATATATACATAAATAGATGTATGTGTATGTACATACTTAACGCAAATAGTAAAATTTGCTCGTGGCAAGCGGCGCTAGTTCTGCATGTGTGTTGTATGTACATTGTACATTTATAGGTATGCATATGTGAGACATGCGCGCACTCAATAACAAAAGAGGGGTCCTTGGTACACATTCAGAAAATCAGACCAATTATAAGCCATTAAAATGAAATTGTCTAATGTTTGCGAAAAAATCTTTTTTTTGCTTAAATTTAAACATATAATGTGATCTTATAAGCTAAAAAAAATAAGTAGCCCCTTTAAAATTATACGTATGATAAGTACGCCCTTGTTTAGAAACGGTGCGACACAAGACAGAAAACTTAAAACAACCGTTATACTTGACTCTTTTATGTTGAGTTGCTTCTTCGCGATTTATTCATTTGATTTGGATTCGGTGAGCAACGCACATGTCCGCAATGGACTTTAAAAATATAAAATTTAAAGGAAGGACTCCGTGGTGGCTCCAAATTATTAATTACAGAGGAAGATAAGCAAATCTATTGCAAAAATAAATGCTTAAAAAGTGGTGAAACAGACTATTCTTGCCGCGAAAAAACTTGCAAAGCGCGTGTTTATCTGAGTTCTGATGAAACTCGTGTTTTTTTTAAGAGTGAGGTGCCACATCATAATCACGGTATCCAAGAACAATTAATGGACAAAATGAACATAGTTTGCGAGATAAAAAAACGATGCACAGTGACCGATAAAAAAAATTCCGACACGCGGAAAATTTTTATTGACGTTTTGGCTGAGTAAGTGCTCATGCATCTACATGCATCCAAAAAATAATGGGGGTCATGATCGGGTCAAGCGATATATGTTTCTATATGTTTTTAGACATTCCGAATCCGAATCCAATATCAAAATCAGCTTATCGCTCAGTCGTATACTAACGACACTTGTCGATGCGTTCTTCTTCTTTTGTTCGTCAATTTTATTTTTTGCGTGTCGATCGAATATCATATAAAATTTATTTCTGCAAAAATTTGTAACAATAAACAGACCTCAATTTTTATTGCAAGTTTCAATATATAACCGAAAATAAATAAAGTAATAATAAATAAAAAAAAAAAAATAAATAAGTTATTTGGATAATTAATTTTTTGGGTAATATTGATGTTGCTCAGAACATCTCAAGTCGACTTGGTTTTTCAAAAAATTTCAAATTTAGCTTCTACTATTGTAAGCGCATCTTCCTCTCTGCTGTAACTCTGCAGGTATTATATTTTTAAATTTTTTGCTATTGTATTCCTACGTAGCTGCGATCTCGGTAAACGAAGAATGAGATGATGACGTACATGACGAAGACAACCACCACCAAGGCAACGTACTCCCGACACTACAACGCTGTACTGAGACGTAGCAGCCAGAGAGTCTGCAGCGCTTTCCGGACGGTATCCGGTGATGCCATTCTAGTTCTAGCCGGTATAATGCCGGGTGACTTGACTGACCGCACAGGACTACCAAGCGCAATATAATAAAAGGCACAGCCAAATCCCTATTACCTATGATGAAGGTAGGTCCATTTAGGATTGGCAGCAAAGGTGAGATGCAACAAGCTGGGGGAGGTGGACACACCGACTGGTGCCGAATATAGAAGCTTGGGTCAGAAGAAGCCATGGACAAGTGGACTTCTATATGACGCAGTTTCTTACAGGACATGGCTGTTTCAGGCGCTACCTGAACAAGTATGGCCACGATCCTGAAGTTGTATGCTACCTTTGCAATAAAGACGATGAGACTGTGGAACATATTTTCTTCCACTGCCCTTATTATGCAAGCGAACGGGAAATCGTCAACAGATGCTTAGGAGTAGATGTGAGTCCAGAGAATATTGTAGGGCTTATGATAAAGACCACAGAAAACTGGGAATGTGTGTGCATTATGGTAGAGCGGCGTAGGCAAGAAAGACTGCGAAACTCTTCCTCGCAGCACCCAAAAAGCAGGTAGAGCCACCAAAGGGCTAAGCTCGGCCCCTTGCGAAGATTTATACTTCAGGAGTGGTTCCGCAAGGGGTATCACAAACGAACCGTAGGAAAAGTGATCTTTAGCGGTTTTTTTAGTGCGTGCGGGTCCCACACTACCGTCACTAGGACGGTGTCTGTCAAGATTTTTTATCCTATGAACACTCTAATTAAAAAAAAAAAACACCTACAAACTCATGCACATACTCATACATACACACACACTTAAAAGAAACACGACACTTTAAATAAACATGTAAAACAAACCCACACCCCATACTATACTCCCCCACAGGTGGACGAGTCAAAAAAAGTCACCTTGTATGCGAGCGCCTCCCTCGCACCAAGTACTGTGGCTTTTCACTTACAACAAATTGAAAACACACTGCACTTCCTCTGTTTCACTGTTTTTTTTCCCTTCGACCATTGAAAATGGTCAAAAAGGGAAAATAACTTTGTGCAAAATGCAAATGTATGTAACAGGCAGAAGGAGGCGTGGCAGACCCTACAAAGTATATATATTCTTGCTCAGGATCACTAGCCGAGTCGATTGAGCTATGTCTGTCTGTCTGGATGTCCGGATGTCCGGATGTCCGTCTGACCAGATGAACACACAGATCTCAGCTATTATAAACGCTAGAGATACCAAATTTGGAATGAAGGTTCCTATGTACTCGGCGCAGATCAAGTTTATTACAAATGTTAGGTGCCACGCCCACCGCCCCCACAAATCAATAAATAAATTTTTGAACTCAATTTGTAAGCGCTGTATAAAAGATACAACTTTCTGACTTTAACATATACTAAGCTGAATAAAATATCTACGTAGTCTCCAAATTACAATCCGATCGGACAATAATCACAGAAGTTATTTAAGAAAGTATGAGCATAAAACCAAGTGCATCTGTCAGCTAACAAGGGAGACGGGCGAGCGCGAAGCGCGAGCGCCATCTGTCGGGATTAATTTCAAAGCATGTGCATATGTACATATATGAGTACATACATAGGAACATACATACATAGGTCGAAGGGTATCCCACTGTCGCGTGCTGCGCGACTGTTGCTTTTCTTACTGGTTTAATTTTTATTTCTCTCTTTTTTATTTCTTTCCTTAATATTAGGTACATTCTTTTATGATCTCTATTTGGTCTATGTCCCTGCCTAGCACCGCGCACTGTTTTCCCAAATTTCTTTAGGATTAGCGTTCCCTGCCTTAGGCAGGCCTTGCCTGTCTCCTGTCTTGCCTGGCTGAAACTCGTCTCTATGTGTCTTTTTGTTGTTGTTTTGTTTGCTTGTTGGCTTCGGTGGTGTCGTCGATCTTCTCCTTGCTTGCTGATCCTCCGCTGTCGCAACTGGTTGTCCTTCACTTGGCACTCTTTTTTTTCTATCGGCACTTGCACATCTAGCTCCTTCATGGGTCATTTTTCGAATTTTTGTTCAACTGTTTTGTCGGCGCTCATCTCTGTTTTGCCGGCGCTCCACTCAAAAAGCCCTGTTGCCTCCGCTGCATTTCGTCTCTCATTTGTGTGCGTGAGTGCATGCACTGCCGTTTGAGTGACACTCTCGCTCTCTCAGTGTGCTCATACGCAGGCGTCTGTGTGCGTGCGCATGCGTTCCCCTCTGGTTGTTAAGTGAGTCGTTCATGCGCGGATGTCTGCGTTGAGAGCGCCGCTCATGAGTGCGCTTATCTGCGTGCACTCTCTCTAGCTGTTGAGTAAGCCGCTCTTGAGTGCGCTTATGTGCGTGTGGACTCTCTAGCTGTTGAGTGAGCCGCTTAAGTGTGCGCTCGTGTGTGTGCGTTTATGCTGAGAGTGCCGTTCTTTTCTACTACTCTACTTTCTACTACGTTCTTTACTCTACTCTAACAGAACAAATTTTCAAAGGTCTTGATATGAACCCAATTTCGTCAAGAAATATAAATGAATATATTTCAGCAGAATATGATAACTTAATAACACGTTTTCGAGCAGAGTTGAAAGGCAAATTAATATGCCTTAAAATTGACTCAGTCACCAGACTAACACGGAGCATTCTGGGAGTTAATGTCCAGTTTTACGCCCAGAAAAAAATCAAAATATTAACTCTCGGCATGGTAGAAATAAAAAAAAAAGACATACAACAGCAAATTTATGCAAGGAAATCAAGGAGATTTTAAATTGGAAAAGAAACAAATCTACTGCGTCACAACCGATAACGGGAAAAATATGGTTAAAGATATAGTGTTTAAACGAAAATGAGGACAGTCTGTAGGAAATTGCGGATGGCATTAGACCGGGGTAACGACATAAGTCCGCCGCCATAAGTCCGCGCCATAAGATCGCGCCAAACTTATGTCGTCTTGAAAATACTCGTGGCGATCTTATGACGCTTAAGAACGACATAAGTTCGCCAAGATAAAAACGACATTATTCCGCCGACGGCGAACTTATGTCGCCCTTAAGCACCATAAGATCGCGCGAACTTATATCGTTTAAAAATTAATTCTCATTTTCAATTTAATGTCGGTTGTAAATTAGCTCGCGTAATATAAGATACTGAATTAATTTACGAAACATTAGAATAAGCACAAAAAAAAATCAAAATAATCTACATTTTAATATTTATTAATTAAACAAAAGTAATAGCAGTTTTTTTTCCAATTATGACAACAATTGCAATGCAATTTTTTTATGTATAAATATATACATTTCTAATAGCTAATAATTGGCCTATTCTACATGTTAAAACTTGCATCATTTTTTGCCAGAAGTCTGGACAAATGCATACTTTTGTATGTATGTATATGGTATATATACATAAATAGATGTATGTGTATGTACATACTTAACGCAAATAGTAAAATTTGCTCGTGGCAAGCGGCGCTAGTTCTGCATGTGTGTTGTATGTACATTGTACATTTATAGGTATGCATATGTGAGACATGCGCGCACTCAATAACAAAAGAGGGGTCCTTGGTACACATTCAGAAAATCAGACCAATTATAAGCCATTAAAATGAAATTGTCTAATGTTTGCGAAAAAAATCTTTTTTTTGCTTAAATTTAAACATATAATGTGATCTTATAAGCTAAAAAAATAAGTAGCCCCTTTAAAATTATACGTATGATAAGTACGCCCTTGTTTAGAAACGGTGCGACACAAGACAGAAAACTTAAAACAACCGTTATACTTGACTCTTTTATGTTGAGTTGCTTCTTCGCGATTTATTCATTTGATTTGGATTCGGTGAGCAACGCACATGTCCGCAATGGACTTTAAAAATATAAAATTTAAAGGAAGGACTCCGTGGTGGCTCCAAATTATTAATTACAGAGGAAGATAAGCAAATCTATTGCAAAAATTAATGCTTAAAAAAGTGGTGAAACAGACTATTCTTGCCGCGAAAAAACTTGCAAAGCGCGTGTTTATCTGAGTTCTGATGAAACTCGTGTTTTTTCTAAGAGTGAGGTGCCACATCATAATCACGGTATCCAAGAACAATTAATGGACAAAATGAACATAGTTTGCGAGATAAAAAAACGATGCACAGTGACCGATAAAAAAAAATTCCGACACGCGGAAAATTTTTATTGACGTTTTGGCTGAGTAAGTGCTCATGCATCTACATGCATCCAAAAAATAATGGGGGGTCATGATCGGGTCAAGCGATATATGTTTCTATATGTTTTTAGACATTCCGAATCCGAATCCAATATCAAAATCAGCTTATCGCTCAGTCGTATACTAACGACACTTGTCGATGCGTTCTTCTTCTTTTGTTCGTCAATTTTATTTTTGCGTGTCGATCGAATATCATATAAAATTTATTTCTCAAAAATTTGTAACAATAAACAGACCTCAATTTTTATTGCAAGTTTCAATATATAACCGAAAATAAATAAAGTAATAATAAATAAAAAAAATAAAATAAATAAGTTATTTGGATAATTAATTTTTTGGGTAATATTGATGTTGCTCAGAACATCTCAAGTCGACTTGGTTTTTCAAAAAAATTTCAAATTTAGCTTCTACTATTGTAAGCGCATCTTCCCTCTCTGCTGTAACTCTGCAGGTATTATATTTTTAAATTTTTTGCTATTGTATTCCTACGTAGCTGCGATCTCGGTAAACGAAGAATGAGATGATGACGTACATGACGAAGACAACCACCACCAAGGCAACGTACGCCCGACACTATAACGCTGTACTGAGACGTAGCAGCCAGAGAGTCTGCAGCGCTTTCCGGACGGTATCCGGTGATGCCATTCTAGTTCTAGCCGGTATAATGCCGGGTGACTTGACTGACCGCACAGGACTACCAAGCGCAATATAATAAGAGGCACAGCCAAATCCCTATTACCTATGATGAAGGTAGGTCCATTTAGGATTGGCAGCAAAGGTGAGATGCAACAAGCTGGGGGAGGTGGACACACCGACTGGTGCCGAATATAGAAGCTTGGGTCAGAAGAAGCCATGGACAAGTGGACTTCTATATGACGCAGTTTCTTACAGGACATGGCTGTTTCAGGCGCTACCTGAACAAGTATGGCCACGATCCTGAAGTTGTATGCTACCTTTGCAATAAAGACGATGAGACTGTGGAACATATTTTCTTCCACTGCCCTTATTATGCAAGCGAACGGGAAATCGTCAACAGATGCTTAGGAGTAGATGTGAGTCCAGAGAATATTGTAGGGCTTATGATAAAGACCACAGAAAACTGGGAATGTGTGTGCATTATGGTAGAGCGGCGTAGGCAAGAAAGACTGCAAATTCTTCCTCGCAGCACCCAAAAAGCAGGTAGAGCCACCAAAGGGCTAAGCTCGGCCCCTTGCGAAGATTTATACTTCAGGAGTGGTTCCGCAAGGGGTATCACAAACGAACCGTAGGAAAAGTGATCTTTAGCGGTTTTTTTAGTGCGTGCGGGTCCCACACTACCGTCACTAGGACGGTGTCTTTCAAGATTTTTTATCCTATGAACACTCTAATTAAAAAAAAAAAAAAAACCTACAAACTCATGCACATACTCATACATACACACACACTTAAAAGAAACACGACACTTTAAATAAATATGTAAAACAAACCCACACCCCATACTATACTCCCCACAGGTGGACGAGTCAAAAAGTCACCTTGTATGCGAGCGCCTCCCTCGCACCAAGTACTGTGGCTTTTCACTTACAACAAATTGAAAACACACTGCACTTCCTCTGTTTCACTGTTTTTTTTATACCCTTCGACCATTGAAAATGGTCAAAAAGGGTATACTAACTTTGTGCAAAATGCAAATGTATGTAACAGGCAGAAGGAGGCGTGGCAGACCCTACAAAGTATATATATTCTTGCTCAGGATCACTAGCCGAGTCGATTGAGCTATGTCTGTCTGTCTGTCTGTCCGGATGTCCCGATGTCCGTCTGACCAGATGAACACACAGATCTCAGCTATTATAATTGCTAGAGACACCAAATTTGGAATGAAGGTTCCCATTTTCTCGGCGCAGATCAAGTTTATTACAAATGTTAGGTGCCACGCCCACCGCCCCCACAAATCAATAAATAAATTTTTGAACTCAATTTGTAAGCGCTGTATAAAAGATACAACTTTCTGACTTTAACATATACTAAGCTGAATAAAATATCTACGTAGTCTCCAAATTACAATCCGATCGGACAATAATCACAGAAGTTATTTAAGAAAGTATGAGCATAAAACCAAGTGCATCTGTCAGCTAACAAGGGAGAGGGGCGGGGGGGAGGGGGGGGGGGGGGGCTGTCGGGATTAATTTCAAAGCATGTGCATATGTACATATGAGTACATACATAGGAACATACATACATAGGTCGAAGGGTATCCCACTGTCGCGTGCTGCGCGACTTGTGGCTTTCTTACTGGTTTAATTTTTATTTCTCTCTTTTTTATTTCTTTCCTTAATATTAGGTACATTCTTTTATGATCTCTATTTGGTCTATGTCCCTGCCTCCAGCCGCCTTTTTTTTCTTTTTTTTTTTCCCACCGCCTTTCCCAAATTCTTGGTTCCCCCCCGGCCTTGCCTGCTCTCCTGTCTTGCCTGGCTGAAACTCGTCTCTATGTGTCTTTTTGTTGTTGTTTTGTTTGCTTGTTGGCTTCGGTGGGTGTCGTCGATCTTCTCCTTGCTTGCTGATCCTCCGCTGTCGCAACTGGTTGTCCTTCACTTGGCACTCTTTTTTTCTATCGGCACTTGCACATCTAGCTCCTTCATGGGTCATTTTTCGAATTTTTGTTCAACTGTTTTGTCGGCGCTCATCTCTGTTTTGCCGGCGCTCCACTCAAAAAGCCCTGTTGCCTCCGCTGCATTTCGTCTCTCATTTGTGTGCGTGAGTGCATGCACTGCCGTTTGAACTCTCGCTCTCTCAGTGTGCTCATACGCAGGCGTCTGTGTGCGTGCGCATGCGTTCCCTCTCTGGTTGTTAAGTGAGTCGTTCATGCGCGGATGTCTGCGTTGAGAGCGCCGCTCATGAGTGCGCTTATCTGCGTGCACTCTCTCTTAGCTGTTGAGTAAGCCGCTCTTGAGTGCGCTTATGTGCGTGTGGACTCTCTAGCTGTTGAGTGAGCCGCTTAAGTGTGCGCTCGTGTGTGTGCGTTTATGCTGAGAGTGCCGTTCTTTTCTACTACTCTACTTTCTACTACGTTCTTTACTCTACTCTAACAGAACAAATTTTCAAAGGTCTTGATATGAACCCAATTTCGTCAAGAAATATAAATGAATATATTTCAGCAGAATATGATAACTTAATAACACGTTTTCGAGCAGAGTTGAAAGGCAAATTAATATGCCTTAAAATTGACTCAGTCACCAGACTCCGGGCTCTGGGATTGTTTACGCCCAGAAAAAATCAAAATATTAACTCTCGGCATGGTAGAAATAAAAAAAAAAGACATACAACAGCAAATTTATGCAAGGAAATCAAGGAGATTTTAAATTGGAAAAGAAACAAATCTACTGCGTCACAACCGATAACGGGAAAAATATGGTTAAAGATATAGTGTTTAAACGAAAATGAGGACAGTCTGTAGGAAATTGCGGATGGCATTAGACCGGGGTAACGACATAAGTCCGCCGCCATAAGTCCGCGCCATAAGATCGCGCCAAACTTATGTCGTCTTGAAAATACTCGTGGCGATCTTATGACGCTTAAGAACGACATAAGTTCGCCAAGATAAAAACGACATTATTCCGCCGACGGCGAACTTATGTCGCCCTTAAGCACCATAAGATCGCGCGAACTTATATCGTTTAAAAATTAATTCTCATTTTCAATTTAATGTCGGTTGTAAATTAGCTCGCGTAATATAAGATACTGAATTAATTTACGAAACATTAGAATAAGCACAAAAAAAAATCAAAATAATCTACATTTTAATATTTATTAATTAAACAAAAGTAATAGCAGTTTTTTTCCAATTATGACAACAATTGCAATGCAATTTTTTATGTATAAATATATACATTTCTAATAGCTAATAATTGGCCTATTCTACATGTTAAAACTTGCCTTTTTGCCAAAGTCTGGACGTTTGTGGCGGCCTTTTTCTCGTGGCAAGCGGCGCTAGTTCTGCATGTGTGTTGTATGTACATTGTACATTTATAGGTATGCATATGTGAGACATGCGCGCACTCAATAAGAAAAAGAGGGGTCCTTGGTACACATTCAGAAAATCAGACCAATTATAAGCCATTAAAATGAAATTGTCTAATGTTTGCGAAAAAATTTTTTTTGCTTAAATTTAAACATATAATGTGATCTTATAAGCTAAAAAAATAAGTAGCCCCTTTAAAATTATACGTATGATAAGTACGCCCTTGTTTAGAAACGGTGCGACACAAGACAGAAAACTTAAAACAACCGTTATACTTGACTCTTTTATGTTGAGTTGCTTCTTCGCGATTTATTCATTTGATTTGGATTCGGTGAGCAACGCACATGTCCGCAATGGACTTTAAAAATATAAAATTTAAAGGAAGGACTCCGTGGTGGCTCCAAATTATTAATTACAGAGGAAGATAAGCAAATCTATTGCAAAAATTAATGCTTAAAAAGTGGTGAAACAGACTATTCTTGCCGCGAAAAAACTTGCAAAGCGCGTGTTTATCTGAGTTCTGATGAAACTCGTGTTTTTCTAAGAGTGAGGTGCCACATCATAATCACGGTATCCAAGAACAATTAATGGACAAAATGAACATAGTTTGCGAGATAAAAAAAACGATGCACAGTGACCGATAAAAAAAATTCCGACACGCGGAAAATTTTTATTGACGTTTTGGCTGAGAAAGTGCTCATGCTCACATGCTCAAAAAATATGGGGTCATGATCGGGTCAAGCGATATATGTTTCTATATGTTTTTAGACATTCCGAATCCGAATCCAATATCAAAATCAGCTTATCGCTCAGTCGTATACTAACGACACTTGTCGATGCGTTCTTCTTCTTTTGTTCGTCAATTTTATTTTTTGCGTGTCGATCGAATATCATATAAAATTTATTTCTCAAAAAATTTGTAACAATAAACATACATATTTAGACTTGTCGAGCGTTCTTCTATATTTCCGAAAATAAATAAATTAATAGTAAATAAAATATAAAATAAATAAGTTATTTGGATAAAAATTTTTTGGGTAATATTGATGTTGCTCAGAACATCTCAAGTCGACTTGGTTGTTCAAAAAAATTTAAAATTTAGCTTCTACTATTGTAAGCGCATGTTCCTCTCTCTGCTGTAACTCTGCAGGTATTATATTTTTAGATTTTTTGCTATTGTATTCCTACGTAGCTGCGATCTCGGTAAACGAAGAATGAGATGATGACGTATGTACATGACGAAGACAACCACCACCAAGGCAACGTACGCCCGACACTACAACGCTGTACTGAGACGTAGCAGCCAGAGAGTCTGCAGCGCTTTCCGGACGGTATCCGGTGATGCCATTCTAGTTCTAGCCGGTATAATGCCGGGTGACTTGACCGCACAGGACTACCAAGCGCAATATAATAAAAGGCACAGCCAAATCCCTATTACCTATGATGAAGGTAGGTCCATTTAGGATTGGCAGCAAAGGTGAGATGCAACAAGCTGGGGGAGGTGGACACACCGACTGGTGCCGAATATAGAAGTTTGGGTCAGAAGAAGCCATGGACAAGTGGACTTCTATATGACGCAGTTTCTTACAGGACATGGCTGTTTCAGGCGCTACCTGAACAAGTATGGCCACGATCCTGAAGTTGTATGCTACCTTTGCAATAAAGACGATGAGACTGTGGACATTTTCTTCCACTGCCCTTATTATGCAAGCGAACGGGAAATCGTCAACAGACGCTTAGGAGTAGATGTGAGTCCAGAGAATATTGTAGGGCTCATGATAGAGACCACAGAAAACTGGGAATGTGTGTGCATTATGGTAGAGCGAAACTCTTCCTCGCAGCACCCAAAAAGCAGGTAGAGCCACCACAGGGCTAAGCTCGGCCCCTTGCGAAGATTTATACTTCAGGAGTGGTTCCGCAAGGGGGTATCTCAAACGAACCGTAGGAAAAGTGATCTTTAGCGGTTTTTTTAGTGCGTGGGGGTCCCACACTACCGTCACTAGGACGGTGTCTTTCAAGATTTTTTATCCTATTCACTCTAATCAAAAAAAAAAAACACCTACAAACTCATGCACATACTCATACATACACACACACTTAAAAGAAACCCCCTCCAACACCGCACTCTCTGTTTCACTGTTTTTTTTAATTTTTATTTCTCTCTTTTTATTTCTTTCCTTAATATTAGGTAAATTCTTTTATGATCTCTATTTGGTCTATGTCCCTGCCTAGCACCGCGCACTGTTTTCCCAAATTTCTTTAGGATTAGCGTTCCCTGCCTTAGGCCACGGTGTGGCTCGTTCGCCTTGCCTGTCTCCTGTCTTGCCTGGCTGAAATTCGTCTCTAGGTGCTCTTTTGTTGTTGTTTTGTTTGCTTGTTGGCTTCGGTGGTGTCGTCGATCTTCTCCTTGCTTGGTGATCCTCCGCTGTCGCAACTGGTTGTCCTTCACTTGGCACTCTTTTTTTCTATCGGCACTTGCACATCTAGCTCCTTCATGGGTCATTTTTCGAATTTTTGTTCAACTGTTTTGTCGGCGCTCATCTGTGTTTGCCGGCGCTCCACTCATAAAGACCTGTTGCCTCCGCTGCATTTCGTCTCTCATTTGTGTGCGTGAGTGCATGCACTGCCGTTTGAGTGACATACTCTCGCTCTCTCAGTGTGCTCATACGCAGGCGTCTGTGTGCGTGCGCCTGCGTTTCCTCTCTGGTTGTTGAGTGAGTCGCTCATGCGCGGATGTCTGCGTTGAGAGCGCCGCTCTTGAGTGCGCTTATCTGCGTGCACTCTCTCTAGCTGTTGAGTAAGCCGCTCTTGAGTGCCCTTATGTACGTGTGGACTCTCTACCTGTTGAGTGAGCCGCTCAAGTGTGCGCTCGTGTGTGTGCGTTTATGCTGAGAGTGCCGTTCTTTTCTACTACTCTACTTTCTACTACGTTCTTTACTCTACTCTAACAGAACAAATTTTCAAAGGTCTTGATATGAACCCAATTTCGTCAAGAAATATAAATGAATATATTTCAGCAGAATATGATAACTTAATAACACGTTTTCGAGCAGAGTTGAAAGGCAAATTAATATGCCTTAAAATTGACTCAGTCACCAGACTAACACGGAGCATTCTGGGAGTTAATGTCCAGTTTTACGCCCAGAAAAAATCAAAATATTAACTCTCGGCATGGTAGAAATAAAAAAAAAAGACATACAACAGCAAATTTATGCGAGGAAATCAAGGAGATTTTAAATTGGAAAAGAAACAAATCTGACTCACAACCGATAACGGGAAAAATATGGTTAAAGATATAGTGTTTAAACGAAAATGAGGACAGTCTGTAGGAAATTGCGGATGGCATTAGACCGGGGTAACGACATAAGTCCGCCGCCATAAGTCCGCGCCATAAGATCGCGCCAAACTTATGTCGTCTTGAAAATACTCGTGGCGATCTTATGACGCTTAAGAACGACATAAGTTCGCCAAGATAAAAACGACATTATTCCGCCAACGGCGAACTTATGTCGCCCTTAAGCACCATAAGATCGCGCGAACTTATATCGTTTAAAAATTAATTCTCATTTTCAATTTAATGTCGGTTGTAAATTAGCTCGCGTAATATAAGATACTGAATTAATTTACGAAACATTAGAATAAGCACAAAAAAAAATCAAAATAATCTACATTTTAATATTTATTAATTAAACAATAGTAATAGCAGTTTTTTTTCCAATTATGACAACAATTGCAATGCAATTTTTTTATGTATAAATATATACATTTCTAATAGCTAATAATTGGCCTATTCTACATGTTAAAACTTGCATCATTTTTTGCCAGAAGTCTGGACAAATGCATACTTTTGTATGTATGTATATGGTATATATACATAAATAGATGTATGTGTATGTACATACTTAACGCAAATAGTAAAATTTGCTCGTGGCAAGCGGCGCTAGTTTTGCATGTGTGTTGTATGTACATTGTACATTTATAGGTATGCATATGTGAGACATGCGCGCACTCAATAAGAAAAGAGGGGTCCTTGGTACACATTCAGAAAATCAGACCAATTATAAGCCATTAAAATGAAATTGTCTAATGTTTGCGAAAAAAATCTTTTTTTGCTTAAATTTAAACATATAATGTGATCTTATAAGCTAAAAAAAATAAGTAGCCCCTTTAAAATTATACGTATGATAAGTACGTCCTTGTTTAGAAACGGTGCGACACAAGACAGAAAACTTAAAACAACCGTTATACTTGACTCTTTTATGTTGAGTTGCTACTTCGCGATTTATTCATTTGATTTGGATTCGGTGAGCAACGCACATGTCCGCAATGGACTTTAAAAATATAAAATTTAAAGGAAGGACTCCGTGGTGGCTCCAAATTATTAATTGCAGAGGAAGATAAGCAAATCTATTGCAAAAAAATAAATATTAATTTAAAAAAAACAATAATAAAAATAATAATTTTATTTTTGCGTGTCGATCGAATATCATATAAAATTTATTTCGCAAAAATTTGTAACAATAAACAGACCTCAATTTTATTGCAAGTTTCAATATATAAAATAAATAAAAATTCAAAAAAAAATAAAAATAATTATTTGGATAACTAAATTATTTGAGTAATATTAATGTTGCTCAGAACATCTCAAGTATTAGTCGGACCTTGGTTTTTCAAAAAATTCAAATTTAGCTTCTACTATTGTAAGCGCATCTTCCTCTCTGCTGTAACTCTGCAGGTATTATATTTTTAGATTTTTTGCTATTGTATTCCTACGTAGCTGCGATCTCGGTAAACGAAGAATGAGATGATGACGTACATGACGAAGACAACCACCACCAAGGCAACGTACTCCCGACACTATCCACGCTGTACTGAGACGTAGCAGCCAGAGAGTCTGCAGCGCTTTCCGGACGGTATCCGGTGATGCCATTCTAGTTCTAGCCGGTATAATGCCGGGTGACTTGACTGACCGCACAGGACTACCAAGCGCAATATAATAAGAGGCACAGCCAAATCCCTATTACCTATGATGAAGGTAGGTCCATTTAGGATTGGCAGCAAAGGTGAGATGCAGCAAGCTGGGGGAGGTGGACACACCGACTGGTGCCGAATATAGAAGCTTGGGTCAGAAGAAGCCATGGACAAGTGGACTTCTATATGACGCAGTTTCTTACAGGACATGGCTGTTTCAGGCGCTACCTGAACAAGTATGGCCACGATCCTGAAGTTGTATGCTACCTTTGCAATAAAGACGATGAGACTGTGGAACATATTTTCTTCCACTGCCCTTATTATGCAAGCGAACGGGAAATCGTCAACAGATGCTTAGGGTAGATGTGAGTCCAGAGAATATTGTAGGGCTTATGATAAAGACCACAGAAAACTGGGAATGTGTGCATTATGGTAGAGCGGCGTAGGCAAGAAAGACTGCGAAACTCTTCCTCCGCAGCACCCAAAAAGCAGGTAGAGCCACCAAAGGGCTAAGCTCGGCCCCTTGCGAAGATTTATACTTCAGGAGTGGTTCCGCAAGGGGTATCACAAACGAACCGTAGGAAAAGTGATCTTTAGCGGTTTTTTAGTGCGTGCGGGTCCCACACTACCGTCACTAGGACGGTGTCTTTCAAGATTTTTTTATCCTATGAACACTCTAATTAAAAAAAAAAAACACCTACAAACTCATGCACATACTCATACATACACACACACTTAAAAGAAACACGACACTTTAAATAAATATGTAAAACAAACCCACACCCCATACTATACTCCCCAACACCTGGTAGGACGAGTCAAAAAACCCGCATCCCACCAAGTACTGTGGCTTTTCACTTACAACAAATTGAAAACACACTGCACTTCCTCTGTTTCACTGTTTTTTTATCGACCATTGAAAATGGTCAAAAAGGGTATACTAACTTTGTGCAAAATGCAAATGTATGTAACAGGCAGAAGGAGGCGTGGCAGACCCTACAAAGTATATATATTCTTGCTCAGGATCACTAGCCGAGTCGATTGAGCTATGTCTGTCTGTCTGGATGTCCGGATGTCCGGATGTCCGTCTGACCAGATGAACACACAGATCTCAGCTATTATAAACGCTAGAGATACCAAATTTGGAATGAAGGTTCCTATGTACTCGGCGCAGATCAAGTTTATTACAAATGTTAGGTGCCACGCCCACCGCCCCCACAAATCAATAAATAAATTTTTTGAACTCAATTTGTAAGCGCTGTATAAAAGATACAACTTTCTGACTTTAACATATACTAAGCTGAATAAAATATCTACGTAAACTCAAAATTACAATCCGATCGGACAATAATCACAGAAGTTATTTAAGAAAGTATGAGCATAAAACCAAGTGCATCTGTCAGCTAACAAGGGAGACGGGCGAGCGCGAAGCGCGAGCGCCATCTGTCGGGATTAATTTCAAAGCATGTGCATATGTACATATATGAGTACATACATAGGAACATTCATACATAGGTCGAAGGGTATCCCACTGTCGCGTGCTGCGCGACTGTTGCTTTTCTTACTGGTTTAATTTTTTATTTCTCTTTTTTTATTTCTTTCCTTAATATTAGGTACATTCTTTTATGATCTCTATTTGGTCTATGTCCCTGCCTAGCACCGCGCACTGTTTTCCCAAATTTCTTTAGGATTAGCGTTCCCTGCCTTAGGCACGGCCTGGCTCGCTCGTCTCCTGTCTTGCCTGGCTGAAACTCGTCTCTAGGTGTCTTTTTGTTGTTGTTTTGTTTGCTTGTTGGATTCGGTGGTGTCGTCGATCTTCTCCTTGCTTGCTGATCCTCCGCTGTCGCAACTGGTTGTCCTTCACTTGGCACTCTTTTTTTTTCTATCGGCACTTGCACATCTAGCTCCTTCATGGGTCATTTTTCGAATTTTTGTTCAACTGTTTTGTCGGCGCTCATCTCTGTTTTGCCGGCGCTCCACTCAAAAAGGCCTGTTGCCTCCGCTGCATTTCGGCTCTCATTTGTGTACGTGAGTGCATGCACTGCCGTTTGAGTGACATACTCTCGCTCTCTCAGTGTGCTCATACGCAGGCGTCTGTGTGCGTGCGCCTGCGTTCCCTCTCTGGTTGTTGAGTGAGTCGTTCATGCGCGGATGTCTGCGTTGAAAGCGCCGCTCTTGAGTGCGCTTATCTGCGTGCACTTTCTCTAGCTGTTGAGTAAGCCGCTCTTGAGTGCGCTTATGTGCGTGTGGACTCTCTAGCTGTTGAGTGAGCCGCTCAAGTGTGCGCTCGTGTGTGTGTGTTTATGCTGAGAGTGCCATTCTTTTCTACTACTCTACTTTCTACTACGTTCTTTACTCTACTCTAACAGAACAAATTTTCAAAGGTCTTGATATGAACCCAATTTCGTCAAGAAATATAAATGAATATATTTCAGCAGAATATGATGACTTAATAACACGTTTTCGAGCAGAGTTGAAAGGCAAATTAATATGCCTTAAAATTGACTCAGTCACCAGTCTACCCCAAAAAAAATCAAAATATTAACTCTCGGCATGGTAGAAATAAAAAAAAAGACATACAACAGCAAATTTATGCAAGGAAATCAAGGAGATTTTAAATTGGAAAAGAAACAAATCTACTGCGTCACAACCGATAACGGGAAAAATATGGTTAAAGATATAGTGTTTAAACGAAAATGAGGACAGTCTGTAGGAAATTGCGGATGGCATTAGACCAGGGTAACGACATAAGTCCGCCGCCATAAGTCCGCGCCATAAGATCGCGCCAAACTTATGTCGTCTTGAAAATACTCGTGGCGATCTTATGACGCTTAAGAACGACATAAGTTCGCCAAGATAAAAACGACATTATTCCGCCGACGGCGAACTTATGTCGCCCTTAAGCACCATAAGATCGCGCGAACTTATATCGTTTAAAAATTAATTCTCATTTTCAATTTAATGTCGGTTGTAAATTAGCTCACGTAATATAAGATACTGAATTAATTTACGAAACATTAGAATAAGCACAAAAAAAAATCGAAATAATCTACATTTTAATATTTATTAATTAAACAAAAGTAATAGCAGTTTTTTTTCCAATTATGACAACAATTGCAATGCAATTTTTTATGTATAAATATATACATTTCTAATAGCTAATAATTGGCCTATTCTACATGTTAAAACTTGCATCATTTTTTGCCAGAAGTCTGGACAAATGCATACTTTTGTATGTATGTATATGGTATATATACATAAATATGTGTATGTGTATGTACATACTTAACGCAAATAGTAAAATTTGCTCGTGGCAAGCGGCGCTAGTTCTGCATGTGTGTTGTATGTACATTGTACATTTATAGGTATGCATATGTGAGACATGCGCGCACTCAATAACAAAAAGAGGGGTCCTTGGTACACATTCAGAAAATCAGACCAATTATAAGCCATTAAAATGAAATTGTCTAATGTTTGCGAAAAAAAATCTTTTTTTGCTTAAATTTAAACATATAATGTGATCTTATAAGCTAAAAAAATAAGTAGCCCCTTTAAAATTATACGTATGATAAGTACGCCCTTGTTTAGAAACGGTGCGACACAAGACAGAAAACTTAAAACAACCGTTATACTTGACTCTTTTTATGTTGAGTTGCTTCTTCGCGATTTATTCATTTGATTTGGATTCGGTGAGCAACGCACATGTCCGCAATGGACTTTAAAAATATAAAATTTAAAGGAAGGACTCCGTGGTGGCTCCAAATTATTAATTACAGAGGAAGATAAGCAAATCTATTGCAAAAATAAATGCTTAAAAAGTGGTGAAACAGACTATTCTTGCCGCGAAAAAACTTGCAAAGCGCGTGTTTATCTGAGTTCTGATGAAACTCCTAGATGGTGCCACATCATAATCACGGTATCCAAGAACAATTAATGGACAAAATGAACATAGTTTGCGAGATAAAAAAACGATGCACAGTGACCGATAAAAAAATTCCGACACGCGGAAAATTTTTATTGACGTTTTGGCTGAGTAAGTGCTCATGCATCTACATGCATCCAAAAAATAATGGGGGGTCATGATCGGGTCAAGCGATATATGTTTCTATATGTTTTTAGACATTCCGAATCCGAATCCAATATCAAAATCAGCTTATCGCTCAGTCGTATACTAACGACACTTGTCGATGCGTTCTTCTTCTTTTGTTCGTCAATTTTATTTTTGCGTGTCGATCGAATATCATATAAAATTTATTTCTCAAAAATTTGTAACAATAAACAGACCTCAATTTTTATTGCAAGTTTCAATATATAACCGAAAATAAATAAAGTAATAATAAAAAAAAAAAATAAAATAAATAAGTTATTTGGATAATTGATTTTTTGGGTAATATTGATGTTGCTCAGAACATCTCAAGTCGACTTGGTTGTTCAAAAAAATTTAAAATTTAGCTTCTACTATTGTAAGCGCATGTTCCTCTCTCTGCTGTAACTCTGCAGGTATTATATTTTTAGATTTTTTGCTATTGTATTCCTACGTAGCTGCGATCTCGGTAAACGAAGAATGAGATGATGACGTATGTACATGACGAAGACAACCACCACCAAGGCAACGTACGCCCGACACTACAACGCTGTACTGAGACGTAGCAGCCAGAGAGTCTGCAGCGCTTTCCGGACGGTATCCGGTGATGCCATTCTAGTTCTAGCCGGTATAATGCCGGGTGACTTGACCGCACAGGACTACCAAGCGCAATATAATAAGAGGCACAGCCAAATCCCTATTACCTATGATGAAGGTAGGTCCATTTAGGATTGGCAGCAAAGGTGAGATGCAACAAGCTGGGGGAGGTGGACACACCGACTGGTGCCGAATATAGAAGCTTGGGTCAGAAGAAGCCATGGACAAGTGGACTTCTATATGACGCAGTTTCTTACAGGACATGGCTGTTTCAGGCGCTACCTGAACAAGTATGGCCACGATCCTGAAGTTGTATGCTACCTTTGCAATAAAGAAGATGAGACTGTGGAACATATTTTCTTCCACTGCCCTTATTATGCAAGCGAACGGGAAATCGTCAACAGACGCTTAGGAGTAGATGTGAGTCCAGAGAATATTGTAGGGCTTATGATAGAGACCACAGAAAACTGGGAATGTGTGTGCATTATGGTAGAAAAAGACTGCGAAACTCTTCCTCGCAGCACCCAAAAAGCAGGTAGAGCCACCACAGGGCTAAGCTCGGCCCCTTGCGAAGATTTATACTTCAGGAGTGGTTCCGCAAGGGGTATCACAAACGAACCGTAGGAAAAGTGATCTTTAGCGGTTTTTTTAGTGCGTGGGGTCCCACACTACCGTCACTAGGACGGTGTCTTTCAAGATTTTTTATCCTATGATCACTCTAATAAAAAAAAAAAACACCTACAAACTCATGCACATACTCATACATACACACACACTTAAAAGAAACACGACACTTTAAATAAATATGTAAAACAAACCCACACCCCATACTATACTCCCCCACAGGTGGACGAGTCAAAAAAGTCACCTTGTATGCGAGCGCCTCCCTCGCACCAAGTACTGTGGCTTTTCACTTACAACAAATTGAAAACACACTGCACTTCCTCTGTTTCACTGTTTTTTTTTTAATTTTTATTTCTCTCTTTTTTTATTTCTTTCCTTAATATTAGGTAAATTCTTTTATGATCTCTATTTGGTCTATGTCCCTGCCTAGCACCGCGCACTGTTTTCCCAAATTTCTTTAGGATTAGCGTTCCCTGCCTTAGGCCACGGTGTGGCTCGTTCGCCTTGCCTGTCTCCTGTCTTGCCTGGCTGAAATTCGTCTCTAGGGTTGTCTTTTTGTTGTTGTTTTGTTTGCTTGTTGGCTTCGGTGGTGTCGTCGATCTTCTCCTTGCTTGGTGATCCTCCGCTGTCGCAACTGGTTGTCCTTCACTTGGCACTCTTTTTTTTCTATCGGCACTTGCACATCTAGCTCCTTCATGGGTCATTTTTCGAATTTTTGTTCAACTGTTTTGTCGGCGCTCATCTGTGTTTGCCGGCGCTCCACTCAAAAGGCCTGTTGCCTCCGCTGCATTTCGTCTCTCATTTGTGTGCGTGAGTGCATGCACTGCCGTTTGAGTGACATACTCTCGCTCTCTCAGTGTGCTCATACGCAGGCGTCTGTGTGCGTGCGCCTGCGTTTCCTCTCTGGTTGTTGAGTGAGTCGCTCATGCGCGGATGTCTGCGTTGAGAGCGCCGCTCTTGAGTGCGCTTATCTGCGTGCACTTTCTCTAGCTGTTGAGTAAGCCGCTCTTGAGTGCGCTTATGTGCGTGTGGACTCTCTAGCTGTTGAGTGAGCCGCTCAAGTGTGCGCTCGTGTGTGTGCGTTTATGCTGAGAGTGCCGTTCTTTTCTACTACTCTACTTTCTACTACGTTCTTTACTCTACTCTAACAGAACAAATTTTCAAAGGTCTTGATATGAACCCAATTTCGTCAAGAAATATAAATGAATATATTTCAGCAGAATATGATGACTTAATAACACGTTTTCGAGCAGAGTTGAAAGGCAAATTAATATGCCTTAAAATTGACTCAGTCACCAGGGGGTTCGCCCAGAAAAAAATCAAAATATTAACTCTCGGCATGGTAGAAATAAAAAAAAAAGACATACAACAGCAAATTTATGCGAGGAAATCAAGGAGATTTTAAATTGGAAAAGAAACAAATCTACTGCGTCACAACCGATAACGGGAAAAATATGGTTAAAGATATAGTGTTTAAACGAAAATGAGGACAGTCTGTAGGAAATTGCGGATGGCATTAGACCGGGGTAACGACATAAGTCCGCCGCCATAAGTCCGCGCCATAAGATCGCGCCAAACTTATGTCGTCTTGAAAATACTCGTGGCGATCTTATGACGCTTAAGAACGACATAAGTTCGCCAAGATAAAAACGACATTATTCCGCCGACGGCGAACTTATGTCGCCCTTAAGCACCATAAGATCGCGCGAACTTATATCGTTTAAAAATTAATTCTCATTTTCAATTTAATGTCGGTTGTAAATTAGCTCGCGTAATATAAGATACTGAATTAATTTACGAAACATTAGAATAAGCACAAAAAAAAAAAAAATAATCTACATTTTAATATTTATTAATTAAACAATAGTAATAGCAGTTTTTTTTCCAATTATGACAACAATTGCAATGCAATTTTTTATGTATAAATATATACATTTCTAATAGCTAATAATTGGCCTATTCTACATGTTAAAACTTGCATCATTTTTTGCCAGAAGTCTGGACAAATGCATACTTTTGTATGTATGTATATGGTATATATACATAAATAGATGTATGTGTATGTACATACTTAACGCAAATAGTAAAATTTGCTCGTGGCAAGCGGCGCTAGTTTTGCATGTGTGTTGTATGTACATTGTACATTTATAGGTATGCATATGTGAGACATGCGCGCACTCAATAAGAAAAGAGGGGTCCTTGGTACACATTCAGAAAATCAGACCAATTATAAGCCATTAAAATGAAATTGTCTAATGTTTGCGAAAAAAATCTTTTTTTGCTTAAATTTAAACATATAATGTGATCTTATAAGCTAAAAAAATAAGTAGCCCCTTTAAAATTATACGTATGATAAGTACGTCCTTGTTTAGAAACGGTGCGACACAAGACAGAAAACTTAAAACAACCGTTATACTTGACTCTTTTATGTTGAGTTGCTACTTCGCGATTTATTCATTTGATTTGGATTCGGTGAGCAACGCACATGTCCGCAATGGACTTTAAAAATATAAAATTTAAAGGAAGGACTCCGTGGTGGCTCCAAATTATTAATTGCAGAGGAAGATAAGCAAATCTATTGCCAAAAAATAAATATTAATTTAAAAATAAATAATAATAATAACAAAAATAATAATTTTATTTTTGCGTGTCGATCGAATATCATATAAAATTTATTTCGCAAAAATTTGTTACAATAAACAGACCTCAATTTTTATTGCAAGTTTCAATATATAACCGAAAATAAATAAAGTAATAATAAATAAAAAAATAAAATAAATAAGTTATTTGGATAATTAATTTTTTGGGTAATATTGATGTTGCTCAGAACATCTCAAGTCGACTTGGTTTTTCAAAAAAATTTCAAATTTAGCTTCTACTATTGTAAGCGCATCTTCCTCTCTGCTGTAACTCTGCAGGTATTATATTTTTAGATTTTTTGCTATTGTATTCCTACGTAGCTGCGATCTCGGTAAACGAAGAATGAGATGATGACGTACATGACGAAGACAACCACCACCAAGGCAACGTACTCCCGACACTATCACGCTGTACTGAGACGTAGCAGCCAGAGAGTCTGCAGCGCTTTCCGGACGGTATCCGGTGATGCCATTCTAGTTCTAGCCGGTATAATGCCGGGTGACTTGACTGACCGCACAGGACTACCAAGCGCAATATAATAAGAGGCACAGCCAAATCCCTATTACCTATGATGAAGGTAGGTCCATTTAGGATTGGCAGCAAAGGTGAGATGCAGCAAGCTGGGGGAGGTGGACACACCGACTGGTGCCGAATATAGAAGCTTGGGTCAGAAGAAGCCATGGACAAGTGGACTTCTATATGACGCAGTTTCTTACAGCACGTTTCAGGCGCTACCTGAACAAGTATGGCCACGATCCTGAAGTTGTATGCTACCTTTGCAATAAAGACGATGAGACTGTGGAACATATTTTCTTCCACTGCCCTTATTATGCAAGCGAACGGGAAATCGTCAACAGATGCTTAGGGTAGATGTGAGTCCAGAGAATATTGTAGGGCTTATGATAAAGACCACAGAAAACTGGGAATGTGTGTGCATTATGGTAGAGCGGCGTAGGCAAGAAAGACTGCGAAACTCTTCCTCGCAGCACCCAAAAAAGCAGGTAGAGCCACCAAAGGGCTAAGCTCGGCCCCTTGCGAAGATTTATACTTCAGGAGTGGTTCCGCAAGGGGTATCACAAACGAACCGTAGGAAAAGTGATCTTTAGCGGGTTTTTTAGTGCGTGCGGGTCCCACACTACCGTCACTAGGACGGTGTCTTTCAAGATTTTTTATCCTATGAACACTCTAATTAAAAAAAAAAAACACCTACAAACTCATGCACATACTCATACATACACACACACTTAAAAGAAACACGACACTTTAAATAAATATGTAAAACAAACCCACACCCCATACTATACTCCCCACAGGTGGACGAGTCAAAAAAGTCACCTTGTATGCGAGCGCCTCCCTCGCACCAAGTACTGTGGCTTTTCACTTACAACAAATTGAAAACACACTGCACTTCCTCTGTTTCACTGTTTTTTTTATACCCTTCGACCATTGAAAATGGTCAAAAAGGGTATACTAACTTTGTGCAAAATGCAAATGTATGTAACAGGCAGAAGGAGGCGTGGCAGACCCTACAAAGTATATATATTCTTGCTCAGGATCACTAGCCGAGTCGATTGAGCTATGTCTGTCTGTCTGGATGTCCGGATGTCCGGATGTCCGTCTGACCAGATGAACACACAGATCTCAGCTATTATAAACGCTAGAGATACCAAATTTGGAATGAAGGTTCCTATGTACTCGGCGCAGATCAAGTTTATTACAAATGTTAGGTGCCACGCCCACCGCCCCCCACAAATCAATAAATAAATTTTTGAACTCAATTTGTAAGCGCTGTATAAAAGATACAACTTTCTGACTTTAACATATACTAAGCTGAATAAAATATCTACGTAAACTCCAAATTACAATCCGATCGGACAATAATCACAGAAGTTATTTAAGAAAGTATGAGCATAAAACCAAGTGCATCTGTCAGCTAACAAGGGAGACGGGCGAGCGCGAAGCGCGAGCGCCATCTGTCGGGATTAATTTCAAAGCATGTGCATATGTACATATATGAGTACATACATAGGAACATTCATACATAGGTCGAAGGGTATCCCACTGTCGCGTGCTGCGCGACTGTTGCTTTTCTTACTGGTTTAATTTTTATTTCTCTCTTTTTTATTTCTTTCCTTAATATTAGGTACATTCTTTTATGATCTCTATTTGGTCTATGTCCCTGCCTAGCACCGCGCACTGTTTTCCCAAATTTCTTTAGGATTAGCGTTCCCTGCCTTAGGCAGGCCTTGCCTGTCTCCTGTCTTGCCTGGCTGAAATTCGTCTCTAGGTGTCTTTTTTGTTGTTGTTTTGTTTGCTTGTTGGCTTCGGTGGTGTCGTCGATCTTCTCCTTGCTTGCTGATCCTCCGCTGTCGCAACTGGTTGTCCTTCACTTGGCACTCTTTTTTTTCTATCGGCACTTGCACATCTAGCTCCTTCATGGGTCATTTTTCGAATTTTTGTTCAACTGTTTTGTCGGCGCTCATCTGTGTTTGCCGGCGCTCCACTCATAAAGACCTGTTGCCTCCGCTGCATTTCGTCTCTCATTTGTGTGCGTGAGTGCATGCACTGCCGTTGTGACTATCTCGCTCTCTCAGTGTGCTCATACGCTGGCGTCTGTGTGCGTGCGCCTGCGTTTCTTCTCTGGTTGTTGAGTGAGTCGCTCATGCGCGGATGTCTGCGTTGAGAGCGCCGCTCTTGAGTGCGCTTATCTGCGTGCACTTTCTCTAGCTGTTGAGTAAGCCGCTCTTGAGTGCCCTTATGTACGTGTGGACTCTCTACCTGTTGAGTGAGCCGCTCAAGTGTGCGCTCGTGTGTGTTTATGCTGAGAGTGCCGTTCTTTTCTACTACTCTACTTTCTACTACGTTCTTTACTCTACTCTAACAGAACAAATTTTCAAAGGTCTTGATATGAACCCAATTTCGTCAAGAAATATAAATGAATATATTTCAGCAGAATATGATAACTTAATAACACGTTTTCGAGCAGAGTTGAAAGGCAAATTAATATGCCTTAAAATTGACTCAGTCACCAGACTAACACGGAGCATTCTGGGAGTTAATGTCCAGTTTTACGCCCAGAAAAAAATCAAAATATTAACTCTCGGCATGGTAGAAATAAAAAAAAAGACATACAACAGCAAATTTATGCAAGGAAATCAAGGAGATTTTAAATTGGAAAAGAAACAAATCTACTGCGTCACAACCGATAACGGGAAAAATATGGTTAAATATATAGTGTTTAAACGAAAATGAGGACAGTCTGTAGGAAATTGCGGATGGCATTAGACCGGGGTAACGACATAAGTCCGCCGCCATAAGTCCGCGCCATAAGATCGCGCCAAACTTATGTCGTCTTGAAAATACTCGTGGCGATCTTATGACGCTTAAGAACGACATAAGTTCGCCAAGATAAAAACGACATTATTCCGCCGACGGCGAACTTATGTCGCCCTTAAGCACCATAAGATCGCGCGAACTTATATCGTTTAAAAATTAATTCTCATTTTCAATTTAATGTCGGTTGTAAATTAGCTCGCGTAATATAAGATACTGAATTAATTTACGAAACATTAGAATAAGCACAAAAAAAAATCAAAATAATCTACATTTTAATATTTATTAATTAAACAAAAGTAATAGCAGTTTTTTTTCCAATTATGACAACAATTGCAATGTAATTTTTTATGTATAAATATATACATTTCTAATAGCTAATAATTGGCCTATTCTACATGTTAAAACTTGCATCATTTTTTGCCAGAAGTCTGGACAAATGCATACTTTTGTATGTATGTATATGGTATATATACATAAATAGATGTATGTGTATGTACATACTTAACGCAAATAGTAAAATTTGCTCGTGGCAAGCGGCGCTAGTTCTGCATGTGTGTTGTATGTACATTGTACATTTATAGGTATGCATATGTGAGACATGCGCGCACTCAATAACAAAAGAGGGGTCCTTGGTACACATTCAGAAAATCAGACCAATTATAAGCCATTAAAATGAAATTGTCTAATGTTTGCGAAAAAAATCTTTTTTTGCTTAAATTTAAACATATAATGTGATCTTATAAGCTAAAAAAATAAGTAGCCCCTTTAAAATTATACGTATGATAAGTACGCCCTTGTTTAGAAACGGTGCGACACAAGACAGAAAACTTAAAACAACCGTTATACTTGACTCTTTTATGTTGAGTTGCTTCTTCGCGATTTATTCATTTGATTTGGATTCGGTGAGCAACGCACATGTCCGCAATGGACTTTAAAAATATAAAATTTAAAGGAAGGACTCCGTGGTGGCTCCAAATTATTAATTACAGAGGAAGATAAGCAAATCTATTGCAAAAATTAATGCTTAAAAAGTGGTGAAACAGACTATTCTTGCCGCGAAAAAACTTGCAAAGCGCGTGTTTATCTGAGTTCTGATGAAACTCGTGTTTTTTCTAAGAGTGAGGTGCCACATCATAATCACGGTATCCAAGAACAATTAATGGACAAAATGAACATAGTTTGCGAGATAAAAAAACGATGCACAGTGACCGATAAAAAAAATTCCGACACGCGGAAAATTTTTATTGACGTTTTGGCTGAGTAAGTGCTCATGCATCTATCTATATGCATCCAAAAAATAATGGGGGGGTCATGATCGGGTCAAGCGATATATGTTTCTATATGTTTTTAGACATTCCGAATCCGAATCCAATATCAAAATCAGCTTATCGCTCAGTCGTATACTAACGACACTTGTCGATGCGTTCTTCTTCTTTTGTTCGTCAATTTTATTTTTGCGTGTCGATCGAATATCATATAAAATTTATTTCTCAAAAATTTGTAACAATAAACAGACCTCAATTTTTATTGCAAGTTTCAATATATAACCGAAAATAAATAAAGTAATAATAAATAAAAAAAAAATAAAATAAATAAGTTATTTGGATAATTGATTTTTTGGGTAATATTGATGTTGCTCAGAACATCTCAAGTCGACTTGGTTGTTCAAAAAAATTTAAAATTTAGCTTCTACTATTGTAAGCGCATGTTCCTCTCTCTGCTGTAACTCTGCAGGTATTATATTTTTAGATTTTTTGCTATTGTATTCCTACGTAGCTGCGATCTCGGTAAACGAAGAATGAGATGATGACGTATGTACATGACGAAGACAACCACCACCAAGGCAACGTACGCCCGACACTACAACGCTGTACTGAGACGTAGCAGCCAGAGAGTCTGCAGCGCTTTCCGGACGGTATCCGGTGATGCCATTCTAGTTCTAGCCGGTATAATGCCGGGTGACTTGACCGCACAGGACTACCAAGCGCAATATAATAAGAGGCACAGCCAAATCCCTATTACCTATGATGAAGGTAGGTCCATTTAGGATTGGCAGCAAAGGTGAGATGCAACAAGCTGGGGGAGGTGGACACACCGACTGGTGCCGAATATAGAAGTTTGGGTCAGAAGAAGCCATGGACAAGTGGACTTCTATATGACGCAGTTTCTTACAGGACATGGCTGTTTCAGGCGCTACCTGAACAAGTATGGCCACGATCCTGAAGTTGTATGCTACCTTTGCAATAAAGACGATGAGACTGTGGAACATATTTTCTTCCACTGCCCTTATTATGCAAGCGAACGGGAAATCGTCAACAGACGCCTAGGAGTAGATATGAGTCCAGAGAATATTGTAGGGCTCATGATAGAGACCACAGAAAACTGGGAATGTGTGTGCATTATGGTAGAGCGAAACTCTTCCTCGCAGCACCCAAAAAGCAGGTAAAGCCACCACAGGGCTAAGCTCGGCCCCTTGCGAAGATTTATACTTCAGGAGTGGTTCTGCAAGGGGTATCTCAAACGAACCGTAGGAAAAGTGATCTTTAGCGGTTTTTTTAGTGCGTGGGGGTCCCACACTACCGTCACTAGGACGGTGTCTTTCAAGATTTTTTATCGTATTCACTCTAATCAAAAAAAAAAACACCTACAAACTCATGCACATACTCATACATACACACACACTTAAAAGAAACACGACACTTTAAATAAATATGTAAAACAAACCCACACCCCATACTATACTCCCCACAGGTGGACGAGTCAAAAAAGTCACCTTGTATGCGAGCGCCTCCCTCGCACCAAGTACTGTGGCTTTTCACTTACAACAAATTGAAAACACACTGCACTTCCTCTGTTTCACTGTTTTTTTTTTAATTTTTATTTCTCTCTTTTTTTATTTCTTTCCTTAATATTAGGTAAATTCTTTTATGATCTCTATTTGGTCTATGTCCCTGCCTAGCACCGCGCACTGTTTTCCCAAATTTCTTTAGGATTAGCGTTCCCTGCCTTAGGCCACGGTGTGGCTCGTTCGCCTTGCCTGTCTCCTGTCTTGCCTGGCTGAAATTCGTCTCTAGGTGTCTTTTTGTTGTTGTTTTGTTTGCTTGTTGGCTTCGGTGGTGTCGTCGATCTTCTCCTTGCTTGCTGATCCTCCGCTGTCGCAACTGGTTGTCCTTCACTTGGCACTCTTTTTTTTTCTATCGGCACTTGCACATCTAGCTCCTTCATGGGTCATTTTTCGAATTTTTGTTCAACTGTTTTGTCGGCGCTCATCTGTGTTTGCCGGCGCTCCACTCATAAAGACCTGTTGCCTCCGCTGCATTTCGTCTCTCATTTGTGTGCGTGAGTGCATGCACTGCCGTTTGAGTGACATACTCTCGCTCTCTCAGTGTGCTCATACGCTGGCGTCTGTGTGCGTGCGCCTGCGTTTCTTCTCTGGTTGTTGAGTGAGTCGCTCATGCGCGGATGTCTGCGTTGAGAGCGCCGCTCTTGAGTGCGCTTATCTGCGTGCACTTTCTCTAGCTGTTGAGTAAGCCGCTCTTGAGTGCCCTTATGTACGTGTGGACTCTCTACCTGTTGAGTGAGCCGCTCAAGTGTGCGCTCGTGTGTGTTTATGCTGAGAGTGCCGTTCTTTTCTACTACTCTACTTTCTACTACGTTCTTTACTCTACTCTAACAGAACAAATTTTCAAAGGTCTTGATATGAACCCAATTTCGTCAAGAAATATAAATGAATATATTTCAGCAGAATATGATGACTTAATAACACGTTTTCGAGCAGAGTTGAAAGGTAAATTAATATGCCTTAAAATTGACTCAGACACCAGACTAACTCGGAGCATTCTGGGAGTTAATGTCCAGTTTTACGCCCAGAAAAAAATCAAAATATTAACTCTCGGCATGGTAGAAATAAAAAAAAAGACATACAACAGCAAATTTATGCGAGGAAATCAAGGAGATTTTAAATTGGATAAGAAACAAATCTACTGCGTCACAACCGATAACGGGAAAAATATGGTTAAAGATATAGTGTTTAAACGAAAATGATGACAGTCTGTAGGAAATTGCGGAGGCATTAGACCGGGTAACGACATAAGTCCGCCGCCATAAGTCCGCGCCATAAGATCGCGCCAAACTTATGTCGTCTTGAAAAATACTCGTGGCGATCTTATGACGCTTAAGAACGACATAAGTTCGCCAAGATAAAAACGACATTATTCCGCCGACGGCGAACTTATGTCGCCCTTAAGCACCATAAGATCGCGCGAACTTATATCGTTTAAAAATTAATTCTCATTTTCAATTTAATGTCGGTTGTAAATTAGCTCGCGTAATATAAGATACTGAATTAATTTACGAAACATTAGAATAAGCACAAAAAAAAATCAAAATAATCTACATTTTAATATTTATTAATTAAACAAAAGTAATAGCAGTTTTTTTTCCAATTATGACAACAATTGCAATGCAATTTTTTATGTATAAATATATACATTTCTAATAGCTAATAATTGGCCTATTCTACATGTTAAAACTTGTATCATTTTTTGCCAGAAGTCTGGACAAATGCATCCTTTTGTATGTATGTATATGGTATATATAAATAAATAGATGTATGTGTATGTACATGCTTAACGCAAATAGTAAAATTTGCTCGTGGCAAGCGGCGCTAGTTCTGCATGTGTGTTGTATGTACATTGTACATTTATAGGTATGCATATGTGAGACATGCGCGCACTCAATAACAAATAAGGGGTCCTTGGTACACATTCAGAAAATCAGACCAATTATAAGCCATTAAATTGAAATTGTCTTATGTTTGCGAAAAAAATCTTTTTTTGCTTAAATTTAAACATATAATGTGATCTTATAAGCTAAAAAAAATAAGTAGCTCCTTTAAAATTATACGTATGATAAGTACGCCCTTGTTTAGAAACGGTGCGACACAAGAAAGAAAACTTAAAACAACCGTTATACTTGACTCTTTTATGTTGAGTTGCTTCTTAGCGATTTATTCATTTGAATTGGATTCGGTGAGCAACGCACATGTCCGCAATGGACTTTCAAAATATAAAATTTAAAGGAAGGACTCCGTGGTGGCTCCAAATTATTAATTACAGAGGAAGATAAGCAAATCTATTGCAAAAAATTAATGCTTAAAAAGTGGTGAAACAGACTATTCTTGCCGCGAAAAAACTTGCAAAGCGCGTGTTTATCTGAGTTCTAAGAGTGAGGTGCCACATCATAATCACGGTATCCAAGAACAATTAATGGACAAAATGAACATAGTTTGCGAGATAAAAAAACGATGCACAGTGACCGATAAAAAAATTCCGACACGCGGAAAATTTTTATTGACGTTTTGGCTAAGTAAGTGCTCATGCATTTCCTGAAACAATTTTTTAATTTTTTGCATTTCATTAGATTTACTGAAGGTGAAGGTCCTGAAATAGAGATTGCATATGACCAATGCAAGCGTACGATGCGAAGGAAAAAGCAACCAGTAATGCCGAAATCGCCTACTTCTTTTGAGGAGCTACGATTGGCATACAATATTGATTCGATGATGAGTCAGTTTGGTATGTCTAAAGCGAATCCAGCAAAAAAATTTTTTAGACATTTGCATCATTCCGAGTCAATTTCTTATGTCATTTTCGCTTCTGCAAAAACTATTTCACTAATGGAAGAAAAAATCCCAGTTAGTGAACGTCATTTTTTAATGGATGCCACTTTCAAAGTATGGCCATTTTGTGCTTTTAAACAGCTCCTTATAATTTACATCAAATATATGGAAAAGGTAATAATGTGTACATGTTATTTTCAATTTGCTGATATATTTTTAATTTTATTTAATTTCATTATGTTTTTAGATTACACCTTTTATCTTTGCTCTAATGTCGAGAAAAACAGAAGTTTACTACTTGCATTTATTTACATATATTGATAGCAATATTTGTAATCTAGATGGAGCATCGTTCATATCGGACTATGAAAAGGCGATGCGTAATGCGATTAGAAGTTTGCATCCTTCCACTAGATTCTACGCATGCTGGTTTCATTTCTGTAAAAAAACGCCAAAAAAATTAGTGGTTTCGAAGTTGAAACTAAACGCAACAGGAATTTCTACACAATTTTTATGAAGTTTCTGCATCTTCCTCTGATTCCACCCAATTTACTTGAATCAACTTTCGCCATACTAAAAAAAGAAGCTTTGGTTCCTAACAAAAATATTTTTCAACGCTTTTTGACTTATTATGAAAAGCAGTGGCTAAAATCTGTAAGTAAATAGATTCGGCTTCAAAACAATTTTTGTCTTTTTCCTAATATATTATCTTCAAATCGATTGGCAAGTTACATTTTTATTCTAAAAACAGGAAGGACCTGACCGCATTTCCGTTTTTTAAGAGAGCCCTCAAAACGACAAGTTCTGTTGAGGCCTACAATTTAAATTTAGTGAATAAAATTCACACCAAAGGAAATTTCTTCAAATTTGTAAAATGTCTTATTGATGCAAAATTTGAGAAAAGCCGAGAATTCGCGTTTTTATTTCAAAATGTAGGACTTGGAAATGCCCCACAAAACCGTCATTTAAGGGTAAGTACGCTTTTTTAAAGTTCCAACCAAAACCAAAAGTACATATTTCTAGCTTATTTCATTTTTACAGTACCGTTCTCAAAAAATTATGGATGCGATGGATCTTTTGGAGGCAAAATAAATTGATGTGCAAGGATTTTTGTCTCGAACCCTTGCCTTAAATGATCGCTTCAAAAATCAGGATCTTTTTAATAATTTTGCACTCGAAAACGAAGGCATCAGATTGGAGGACATGGCGGCTCTGAGTATTTCGGAATCATCTGTTTCCTCAAATGATTCGAATCTCAACCAAATGGCTTAGTCGGAAATAATCCAACAGACTACATGTAATGTGTGCTTAGTCAGCCCAAAATCAGTTTTGTTGCAACCTTGCAAATATCTGAACGTCTGCAATCAGTGTTGGGATTGCATATTACAGAAAGCACAAGCTACACGGAAACGCAACTAAAATGGCCGACTTGTAATCAGCTTGTTACCGAAGCTATTCGAAATGTATATATTTATACATACAAAATTGCACTGAAATTGTTGTCATAATTGGAAAAAAAATGCTATTATTTTTGTTTAATAATTAAATATTCAAATGTCGATTATTTTGCTCATTTTTTGGGCTTATTCTTATGTTTCATAAATTAATTCAATATCTTATATTACGTGGGCTGTTGTTGGCCTATTCCTTTGTTTCTCAGTTACATGTACACATTACACGTTATACATGTACATACATAAGTACTTGACGAAGTACTTCTGTCAACATTCAAATCAGATAGCCTAACTATCGGATAGGAAACTATCGGAATAGTTTTTGTAGTCATGATCCCCTGGTGAATTTTATACACTAAATAGGGTCAGAGATGTTTTATTCAACATGTTAGAATATTCTAAAAAGAATACTTTGAGAAAATGACAGTATTGTATTCTCATACAATACTTATTTTAGAACCGACATTAAATTGAAAATTGTTGAACGTTTTAATAGAACACTGAAAGAACTCATGTGGCGTGAGTTCAGTTTTAATGGATCATATAAGTGGGTTCCAATATACAAGCAACTAATTGATGTCTATAATAATTGAAAGCATAGAACAATACAAGAGAAGCCAATTAATGTAACCAAGGGTAATGAGCAAAAAATTCTGAAGACAGCATATAATCATATACAAATATTTATAGACAAAAACTTGCGTCAAGGTGATCTTCTGCGTATAAGTAAATACTGTAAGGATGTTTTCTCAGGCCGGGGTACATATCACAGTCCCGCCAGGGTCTTTACAGAACATGTACATATATAAAGATAGAACTATTATGACTTTAGAAAAAGAGGAGCTACTAGTTGGTCGTACCCTACTGGGGTATTACAGGGTATAGGGGACACACGTGGTCTACGTCACGCACGTGTACTTTCTGGACATGTGGATCTCCACATGGGTCCTACCACCACGTGGTCCGTTTGTGACTCACGTGCACGTGTCGCGTGTCCCGCGTGCCTGGCTGGCTGACTATCGTGAAGAACGCACGTGACCGCGGGTGCTTTCGCTTGCACTCCCCAGGTCGCTCGTTGGTGTATTCCACCATCCGCAACTAGGTAAAATGCACCCCCACACACCACACTTGTCAGCTATTGCTCACTCACAACGCCTCTCACGGTCGATCGTTGGTCGTGCAGCACACCCGTGACCGCAGGTGTTCTCGCATGTACTCCCACGAGCCGCTCAGTGATGTATTCCACCACTCCACAAACTCGTTAGAGTCCCGCTCACACACCCACTTGCCAACTGGCGCCTCACTCACGACTCACGATCGGCCGCCGGTCGTGCAGAAATGCCCGTAGCCGCAGGTACTTTCGCCTGCACTTCCACAAGTCGCTCGCTGGTGTATTCCACCACACCGAAACTTGTTAGAGCACACGCTCGCACACCCACTCGTCAACTGACGTTCACTCACGACGCAAACTGTGCGTGTGTACGCTCAGAATCGCTTACGGGCCAGCGGAGCACCGACATACCAGAAAGCGCGACTCTGCAAGTACACACTCACACAGGCACATACGTACACGACACTTTTCGCACTGCTCTAGAGGGGGAAGAATGTTTCACCGGGTATTTTTGAATAATCATTGCGGGTGGGTTTCATTTAAATATTTAATAACATGATTTATTTATTTGCTCGATGTTTTCCTAGCGCTGGTTTCTTATTCTAATTAGGCCGTGCCTTCCTGCCTACTTCGCACCATCTACGTTAACTCAATAATCTTTACATTCACTATTTTGTTATTTTCTTTCAATCTCACCTTACTTCTCCTGAAACAGGATTCATCTTCGACAGTGAGGAGGTCCTTGGCTAGCACTGTGTTACACTTTTACTGGGCACTTTATTTTATCCCACGTGGGAGAGCTTACTTCTGGCTACTTTGACTGCGCGCGATCAACTGCCTTTGGCCTAATTTTCGCAGCTTGCGTTTCGCTGCTGCGCACATGTCTTCGCTGCTGCGTACATGTCGTCGCTGCTTGCCCGACGCCGCTGCTTGCATGTCGCCGCTGCCTTCGGCCGATCATGCCTGGCTGCTGCGACTCTGCTCGCACTTCGTCGCATGCGCGGCGCCGTTCGTATTTCGGTGCATGTCCGACTTCGCTGCTGACTTAGCGTCGAGGCCGGCTCACGGTGGTTCCAAAAGCCAAAAACGTGGCCAAAACTCGAAAAAATAATTAAATGATTAAAAAAATTGTTACTCGGGGGTTTTCGAGATCGCTGATTACGAATCTGATAGTATTTTTTTTTTAAACAAAATGGCGGATCCAATATGGCGGACATAAAATCTATGAAGTACTTTAATTTTAACAAAAATCGTTGCTCGGGGGTTTTCGAGGTCGCTGATTATGAATTTAACCTTATTTCTTGAAAAAAATGGTGAATTTAGATTGCTGGAGATGAAGTACAAAACAATTTGAGTTTCAATGAAATTTATTATTCAATATTAAATAATACAAACTATAAATTTTTTAAGAACCTTTCTTCCGTTCTTTGACTTTCGTCATACTTTTGGCGAAATTTATTAAACAACTTTCTGAGGTCATTTTTTACTTCAGTACATAAAATAAATGTACTTTCTTGAGACAAGTGTTCTTCCAATAATTGGAAAAAGAATATTATTGTCCTTGTTTATATTATTCTTGATAATATCAAAAATTTTTTTTCTCGTGAGAGACATTTCTTCCGATTGTATATTTATATTTTACTTAACACATTTTAATTACTATTAATGTTATTTAATATTTATTTCAAACTGTTAAAAATATTTTGTATTAGCACTACTGTATGTCTTCTTTATTTCCTTTATGGACCACAAGTAACGGTGCTTCATTCTTCATTCCTTTATGCTCTGTATACATAGCTAGCTTACACGCTGCAAACATGAATTTAGTCTCTAATAAACTTCAAATCGAATACAAACTATTATTTTCATGATTTATTATTACTATTATTATGATTATTTTTATTATTATTATTATTATTATTATTAGTATTATTATTATTATTATTATTATTATTATTATTTTATTTCAATATTTCAATTAATATTCATTTTATATCAGCCATATTATATTCTTAACAGAAAACATACATTGCTGCAGAAAGTATCCATTTTAAAAAAATGGGGCAAGTTAGGGCAAATTTTCTTTTTTGAAAGGAAACAGAAATGTATCTAGAATACGAGAAAAAATATTTCAGAGTGGGATGTCGTGGGACTTTTGACTTATTCACTTTCTAATTTTTAGTCTTTGAAAAATTTAACCTCTTAAAAGCAATATTACAAATGTTTCGTAAACAAATTATCAACAAATTTCAATTTATATCTTTAGTATACTTTCAATAAACTTATTTGTAGCTGACGATTCCATGTCACAAATCTTGAATTCTCGAAAATTTCGAGAAATGAGACAAGTTTGAAGATTGCGTTTCCTTGCGTTTAAAATACTCACTCGATGTGACACACCGGACGCTTAGACCAGAACGGCTTCTAACGGCCAGATGTGCACAATAGACCCTCAAAAAAGGGTCCCCAATTTAAACTTTTTTTTCCGGCTTTTGGCCACGTTTTTGGCTTTTGGAACCACCGTGCGGCTGGGCGTCGCTGTTGGCTGGGCGTCGCTGCTGGCTGAGCGTCACTGCTGACACCCCCATCAATCCGTCGAACTTAGGGCAGAGCGTCATAATTCCGCCGGCATAATTTCGACCAGTACATTTTGTCCGCGAAATTATGCCGTTTTTTTTCAGCGAGTCGTTTCTAAGCGCCATAAGATCGCGCGAACTTATGTCGTTTAAAAATTAATTCTCATTTTCAATTTAATGTCGGTTCTAAAATAAGTATTGTATGAGAATACTATACTGTCATTTTCATAAAGTATTCTTTTAGAATATTCTAAGATGTTGAATAAAACATCTCTGACCCTATTTAGTGTATAAAATTCACCAGGGGATCATGACTACGAAAACTATTCCGATAGTTTTTAGGCTATCTGATTTGAATGTTGACAGAAGTACTTCGTCAAGTACTTATGTATGTATGTACGTGTATAACTTGTAACGTGTACATGTAACTGAGAAACAAAGGAATAGGCCAACAACAGCCCACGTAATATAAGATATTGAATTAATTTATGAAACATAAGAAAAAGCCCAAAAAATGAGCAAAATAATCGACATTTGAATATTTATTAATTAAACAAAAATAAAAGCATTTTCTTCCAATTATGACAACAATTTCTGTGCAATTTTTTATGTATAAATATATACATTTCGAATAGCTTCGGTAACAAGCTGATTACAAGTCGGGCATTTTAGTTGCGTTTCCGTGTAGCTTGTGCTTTCTGTAATATGCAATCCCAACACTGATTGCAGACGTTCAGATGTTTGCAAGGTCGCAACAAAAATGATTTTGGGCTGACTAAGCACACATTACATGTAGTCTGTTGGATTATTTCCGACTAAGCCATTTGGCTGAGATTCGAATCATTTGAGGAAACAGATGATTCCGAAATACTCAGAGCCGCCATGTCCTCCAATCTGATGCCTTCGTTTTCGAGTGCAAAATTATTAAAAAAGATCCTGATTTTTGAAGCGATCATTTAAGGCAAGGGTTCGAGACAAAAATCCTTGCACATCAATTTATTTTGCCTCCAAAAGATCCATCGCATCCATAATTTTTTTGAGAACGGTACTGTAAAAATGAAATAAGCTAGAAATATGTACTTTTGGTTTTGGTTGGAACTTTAAAAGCGTACTTACCCTTAAATGACGGTTTTGTGGGGCATTTCCAAGTCCTCCATTTTGAAATAAAAGCGCGAATTCTCGGCTTTTCTCAAATTTTGCATCAATAAGACATTTTACAAATTTGAAGAAATTTCCTTTGGTGTGAATTTTATTCACTAAATTTAAATTGTAGGCCTCAACAGAACTTGTCGTTTTGAGGGCTCTCTTTAAAAACGGAAATGCGGTCAGGTCCTTCCTGTTTTTAGAATAAAAATGTAACTTGCCAATCGATTTGAAGATAATATATTAGGAAAAAGACAAAAATTGTTTTGAAGCCGAATCTATTTACTTACAGATTTTAGCCACTGCTTTTCATAATAAGTCAAAAAGCGTTGAAAAATATTTTTGTTAAGAACCAAAGCTTCTTTTTTTAGTATGACGAAAGTTGGTTCAATTAAATTGGGTGGAATCAGAGGAAGATGCAGAAACTTCATAAAATTGTGTAGAAATTCCTGTTGCGTTTAGTTTCAACTTCGAAACCACTAATTTTTTGGCGTTTTTACGCTTGGCAGAAATGAAACCAGCATGCGTAGAATCTAGTGGAAAGATGCAAACTTCTAATCGCATTACGCATCGCCTTTTCATAGTCCGATATGAACGATGCTCCATCTAGATTACAAATATTACTATCAATATATGTAAATAAATGCAAGTAGTAAACTTCTGTTTTTCTCGACATTAGAGCAAAGATAAAAGGTGTAATCTAAAAACATAATGAAATTAAATAAAATTAAAAATATATCAGCAAATTGAAAATAACATGTACACATTATTACCTTTTCCATATATTTGATGTAAATTATAAGGAGCTGTTTAAAAGCACCAAATGGCCATACTTTGAAAGTGGCATCCATTAAAAAATGACGTTCACTAACTGGGATTTTTTTCTTCCATTATTGAAATAGTTTTTGCAGTAGCGAATATGACATATGAAAATGACTCGGAATGATGCAAATGTCTAAAAATTTTTTTGCTGGATTCGCTTTAGACATACCAAACTGACTCATCATCGAATCAATATTGTATGCCACTCGTAGCTCCCTCAAAAGAAGTAGGCGATTTCGGCATTACTGGTTGCCTTTTCCTTCGCATCGTACGCTTGCATTGGTCATATGCAATCTCTATTTCAGGACCTTCACCTTCAGTAAATCTAATGAAATGCAAAATTAAAAAATTGTTTCAGGAAATGCATGAGCACTTACTTAGCCGCCTGAAAGTAGGCAGCATATCGGCGTAAACAGTGCGAGAGTTACCGATGGCTCTCGCGCTCTTTTATCCTACATTTTCATATTTATGTTAAGTTAGGCTTAAGTTAAACATCCTATGTACAAGATCAGTTGAAATATATAAGTGAAGTGAACTCCACGCGCCCCGAATTGTGTACTTTTTTTCGACTTGTTTTCGCGTCGGTATAAATTCCACAGAGATTTTTCACCTCCATCTACGATCCCCCAAGAAGGAAGATCCTACCGCCGCCACCACAAACATTGGTCCTTCGAGCCGGATCTATATTTATTTATATACACCACTGGATTTTCGCTGGATTTTTCATCCCACCACTCCGCTCGAACCACGGTCATCGGCATCTCGTCAGGATCCCCCCAGATAAGTACTAAAATTTATACTTATTTTTATGCGGCAGAGGACTGTGTGTAATTGTTCCTTTGTGAAAAGAAATTTGTCCTAACCTCGCAATTAGCGTCCCGGCATCTCTGTATGTATGTACATATGTTGCTGCATTAGTAAGCACATACTTACTTACAGACGACTGCCACCTTCGAAGTGTTCCATATATATATATACATACATATATGTACGGAAACACGAATCACAAATTACACACAGTTTATCCATCCGATTCTATTTAGAAACCTCTGCCACATATATGTATGTACCTTCTCCTACCATTTTCTAACGAACAAATTTACATACAATCTCCATTCTAACTCAAAATTGCATGGTACTATATGTGTAATATATATACATATATACACATATACCACATACTTACGTTGCCCATTAAAATACATTGCCAAGGTCCGAACCTCAAGCGGCAATTGTACCTCCAAAATTTAACTCTAAATAAAAATAATACTGTATTCCTTTTACATTTATTTATTTATTGATACTAACATATATGTACATACATATATCAATAAACTTTGCCGGCAGCAATATTTCGGCTGCACCGGCACTACACACATATATTCTGAATTAAATATTTAAATTGATTTACACATAATATCACATAAACACATTTATATTATTATATATATATTCTATTTTTATTTTCCGTTTAAAATTAAAGGCTTAATATAATAAAAAGAAATATTTTATAATTTCTTTGTTTACATCTGTCAGTCTAGTGATCGCAGTTTGCCTTAGTGATCGCAGTTCGATCACAATCGACCGACCACAACTTTTTTACATTAACTCAGTGTTATCGTTCCAGGGCTGCACTAGCTCAAATTTTTAAAAATATTATTTGGTGGGCAACCGTGACTTTTAAAGTCACTTATATTTATTTATCGTCTTATTGTGCACTGTGTTGTGGTATTACAAAGCGCTGTAACATTGCAAAAAATTATCGAATATATTTTCATCCGTCTGAGAAAGATATCCTACTAATAAATAATTATTTATTTATTTTTTCACAGCATAATTTATTATTGGAAAATAAATTATTTTACATTTTTTCTCAGAATTTCATGCTGAGTATATTAATTGTTTCGATAATTATTATCACTCAATAAAATATATCGATATTTATAATATAATATTTATATTATTTTTTTTTGCAACGTTTTTTCGAAAAGTATTGCCTTGTAACTTATCAACTTAGTCCTCGCTCAATAGATTCGATAAAATTTCCGATCGTTTGTCTAATATTCTTGTTTATTGTTCAAACAAGAACTTCTGTTCGTCCAATTTTCTACGCTCTTCTCTTTCACGTTTCTGGTTCCGTCACCAGCATCAATAGCATTTTTCTCGCTTTTTTTGAATGCCTGTTATGCCAATTGATAGCAAAGACACCAAGAAACACCTTTTTTGTACCCACGACTAAGCATAGACGCTCCAGCTCTCTTCCAAGTTCCCTTCTTGGTAGAACACCTTCTCCCGCCTCATTACGGAAAGTTGTAACTCCGGTCACATCTAAGGTTAGTCAGGTGCCAAAAATTTCGGTGCAGACTCCTCCAATCACTCGTGCAGTTGGTCATCAGATTTCACTGACAATAAAAAATGGCACTCCAAGCTCACGATATCGATAAGCTCACGCAGTTCGAAGCTAGGATTCAAAATTCTCCTACAGCCTCACTTCACACTCACAGAGTGCGTCTTGAGCAGCTTCGATCCTTATGGACTGCCGTAGAGCTCAAATATGAACTCTGTTCCAACGCATTGTCTCAAACGGAGACACCACCCACGAAGCTACCGGTCACCACCTTTTTGATGCTGAAGTTTTCAGCGGTGACTACCTTAAATGGTCAACCTTCCGTGATCTCTTCACAGCGGTCTACATTTCCGATCCCGGCTTAAGTCAGATCGAGAAACTCTTCCATTTAAATGCGAAGACCAGTGGAGAAGCGAAGGCAATCGTATCCAAATCCCCTCTCACGAATGAGGATTTCTCTTCTGCTTGGAGAAACTTGACGGACAGGTTCGAAAATAAGAGGTTGTTAGTCAACAGCCAACTTAAGATCCTTTTCAACCTTCCGTCAGTTTCTCACGAGTCTGGAGCCGCCATCCAAATCTTTCAAAGCACTATTGAAAGTTGCTTAACGGCTCTAGACCACTCCAAAATCAGCACAGAGAACTGGGATTGCCTTCTAATCTTCCTATGCTCGTCTAAACTCCCAAGGCTGACGTTGTCACTTTGGGAGCAGTCAGTAGTAAACAAGGCTGAAATTCCGTCGTGGAAGGAAATGTTAGATTTCCTTTCAGAGCGATATCGCACATTAGAAGCGATAGAGGACGTACAACCTACTACAAGCGCACAGACTAGTCCCAAACCTGCTCGAAAGGAGCCTCCTACGAGGAAGGTCAACTCCTTTGAGACAAAGGTTGTAGGCAAACCACAAACCTGCAAACTTTGCTCAAAGGAGAACCATCCAATACGTCTGTGTCCGCGCTTTCTCCAAATGGCTGTTGATGAAAGGTCCAATTTCATCAAACAGCAGAAGTTGTGTCTGAACTGCTTCGCAAGAGGACATATCCTTAAAGATTGCACGAGTCAACATAATTGTTTTACGTGCAAGGGTCGCCACAATACACTCCTGCATCGTGGCACCCCTCCTACCGCGCCCTCTTCAGCAGATTCTGCACCAACTCCCAATTCGAATATACAGTCCACTCCTCCAACGACTAGTATTCAGAACTATTTCACGGCGAACACACAATTTGTTCTTCTCGGCACTGCCCTTATAAATGTTTGCCATTTGGGCATGACTTATAAGGCACGTGCACTGATCGATCCAGGATCAGAGGCTACGTTCATCTCCGAACGGATGTATAACATCATAAAACCCTCCTACCAAGCCGTGAAAGTTCAAGTAGTGTAGTGGCCCCACCAAAAAGATTCGGAAAAAAAAAAAAAAAAAATAAAAAAATAAAAAAATTTTTTTTATAAAATTTTTTTTTTTAATTTTTTAGAACAAAAAAAAAAGGGGGCGGTTTTTAAAAAAAGGGGGAGCAAAAAGGGGGGGGAAGAGGGGGGGAAAAGGTTTTTTTTTTAAAAAAAAAAAAATTTGGGGGGGGGGGGGGGGGGGGGAAAAAGGGGGGGAAAGGGGGGGGGGGGGGGGAAAAAAAAAAAAAAAAAAATTTTGTGGGGGGGGGGGGGGGGGGGGGGGGGGGAAAGAGGGGGAAAAATAAATAAATAAAAGAAAAAAAAGGGGGGGGGGGGGGGGGGAGAAGAGTAGCTGGCTTAAATCAAGCAATCTCAGCCAATCCACAAAAGTTGTGTCACTTCCAGATTGGCTCCCCGATCACTTCCAGGTTACAGCTAGAAACTGCAGCCTTTGTTCTTCCTCAATTGGCAGGTAACCTTCCATCCTACTCAATTTCCAAGGATCTTCTGAAGGACCTGCCAAACCTCCAACTCGCTGATCCGCATTTCCACCAGAGCTCTCAAATAGACGTGCTCTTAGGAGCCGATTTACTTCCATCTATTATAAGGAGTGGCTCTGTGTCCAAAATCTGTGGAACTCTGCTCGGTCAAGAGACCATATTCGGCTGGGTCCTCACTGGACCATTAGCCAAGTCGAATCATTCGACGGTGTCATCCTTCACCACAAGGATCCAGATCAGCAAAGAGCAAAGGCTTGATGATCTTCTCACCAAGTTTTGGGTTGTGGAGGATCTACCAGCCAAGCTGGTAAAAGTTTCTGATTCAGCGTATGAAAACAACTTTCTCCGCACCACATCAAGAACTAAAGAGGGCAAATATGTCGTTACTCTCCCATTCAAGAATCCTGAAACTTTCCAATTAGGACATTCAAGGTCCATCGCACTCTCTCAGTTTCTCAGAAACGAATGTCGTTTAAAAGAAGAGCTTGAACGACATCCTACATTCAGGACCCGTTCTCCAATCCGATCTGACTATGCAGATCTTGAAATGGCGTTTTTTCCGTTTTGTTTTTAATGCCGACATCACTAAAATGTACCGGCAGATACTTTGTTCACACGAGTCACACGCCATTTCACCGTATCCTCTTCAGGAACCCAAATAGCGAAGTTTGTGACTATGAACTCAATACAGTTCGGAGTTAACTGTGCTCCATTCTTGGCCATTCGGGTTATTCAACAGCTTTCCCAGGATGTTAGCATACACCTTCCTCTCGCCAGCGACATCATATCCAACTACATGTACGTAGACGATGTCCTTGCTGGCGCGCATTCCATAAAGCGTGCCACTGCGTCCATACAAGAGTTATGCAAAGCTCTTGAGACAGCTGGCTTTCCCTTAAGAAAGTGGACCTCCAACCACAAAGATGGGCTAGCTAATATCCACAAGGACCATCTACTAAACGCAGATTTTCTCGAACTAGAGGAAGCGAGCTTAGCAAAGACTCTAGGTATACGCTGGCAAGCGCATACGGATGAGTTTCTCTTTGCCCCCTCCGAAGAAGATGTGAGACAGTCTTACACTAAACGTGAAGTTCTATCTTACATCGCCAAATTATTTGATCCACCAGGCTGGCTGGCACCATTCGTGGTCCGTGCCAAAATTTTCATGCAGGAGATATGGCTGCAAAATCTTGGATGGGATGAAGCGTTGCCACAAGATCTTAAGTAACGCTGGCAGGATTTCCTATCTAGCTACTCATCCCTCCATAGGATTCGGATCCCAAGATGGGTCCAATATACACCCTTAGCTAAGCTCCAAATCCATGGCTTCTGCGACGCATCTCAGCGCGCCTACGGTGCAGCTATTTACATCCGTGTTGAGATCCAACACAAAGTTTCCAGCCATTTCCTTGTTGCCAAGACCAGAGTAGCTCCTGTAAAAACCATCTCCTTGCTTCGATTAGAACTTTGCGACTCATTACTGCTCGCCGAGTTATCAGCAACACTCCTCCCTCAGCTTCCAGTCAATAGCTACGAAGAGTACTATTGGACTGATTCCACAATTGTGTTAGCCTGGCTTAATAAGCCTCCATGTCAATGGACGACATTCGTGGCTAACAGAGTAGCTAAGATAACTCAGCTCACGAGTTCAGGCACGTCAGATCTGAGCACAACTCTGCCGATCTGGCCAGTAGAGGTGTCTCGTCAGAGGACCTCATTGGCAACAGTCTCTGGTGACATGGACCCGATTGGCTGATCCTTCCAGCAGAACAATGGCCTGCTCCGATCAATATCGCTCATGAAACAGACGAAGAACTTCGTCCTGTTAAATGCAACTTAACCAAGTTGCCTCCTTCATCCGGTTGCATCTTGGAGAGATTTTCCGAGCTCGACAGAGCACTGCGGGTAATGGCTTACGTATACCGCTTTATTCAAAGGTGTCGTAAACCTGATCTTACGCTCTCTCCAGATGTCGGAAGTTCTGAACTCTCTAATGTTTAAGATCTGCTCATCCGGAATACCCAACGTACTCAATTCCTTAAAGAGTACAACTGTTTATTGAATAAGGAACAGATTGCAAAGAGCAGCGACATCATTAATTTAAATCCTTTCATTGACGCCAGTGGAGTCATGAGAGCATGCGGTCGTGTGAGAACATCCGCTTCTTTAAGCTATGATGAACGGCACCCGCTCATCCTTCCGTACTCATGTACTTTCTCACACCTCCTTGTCCGTTTTACGCATCGTATCTCCCTCCATGGTGGAAATCAATTAATGATGCGTCTTATCAGATCTCGCTATTGGATTCCAAAACTCCGAACTTTAGTGAAAGCCACCATCAATTCCTGTCGAGTTTGCATCGTTCATCGAAAGAATTTGCAAACTCAACTCATGGGTACTCTGCCCTCCGCGAGAGTCTCCTTTTCTCGACCTTTCACCCACACGGGACTCGATTTCGCTGGTCCTTTCGAAATCAAGAATTTCACTGGTCGAGCCTGCCTCATAACCAAGGGCTATGTATGTGTCTTTGTATGTTTCAGCACAAAGGCCATACATTTAGAAGCAACCTCGGATCTCACAACCGAGAAATTTCTTGCAGCCTTCGCGCGATTCGTCGCGAGTTGTGGCTGCCCGCACAACGTTTACTCCGACAATGGAAAGACGTTCGTCGGAGCCTCCAAAGTCGTTGCTTCTGAATTTATGAAGGCAGTGAAGGCTGATATATCCATCAAATACAGCCATCAAAACCTCGCATGGCATTTTAATCCTCCCAGCGCACCGCACATGGGTGGCTTATGGGAAGCTGGAGTAAAGAGCTTCAAATCGCTCTTCTACAAGTCCACTTTCTCACTAAAGTACATATTCGAGGAATTATCCACTCTCCTTTGCAAGGTCGAAGCGTGCCTTAACTACAGGCCGATTTCTCCCATGTCTGAGAGCCCCACCGATCTTTTTAGCCTTGACTCCTGGCCATTTTCTGATCGGCGGTCCGCTCATGTCCGTAGCAGAGCCTGAAATCCAAGAAGACGCTGTATCCATCATCCTCTGATGGCAGCGACTTAAGGCTCTGCATCAACAGTTTTGTTTCCGTTGGAAAGAGGAATACCTCAAAGAGTTGCACAAACGCTCCAAATGGCAACTCCCAACGAGAAACCTCCAAGTCGGCGATATGGTGGCTGTCAAAGAAGACAATCTTCCAGTCAACGAATGGCGTCTGGGCCGAATCCACTCTACGTATCCTGGCGTTGATGACATTGTCCGCGTGGTGGACATCCTCACCACCCGTGACGTGATCAAAAGGCCAGTAACGAAATTAGTCCTACTTCCTTTAGAGGACACAGTCCAGACACCCTCCTAACCTTGTGTTGTCCATCAGTGGATATATGTTCTCCAAAATACTAATCCATATATCCACCTTCTCCTTTCCAGATTAGTAAAGATGGCACCAACAAAGGCACACACCCCAGCGAAACCAAAACGGGTAAACTCCTTTAGATGCCGCGTATGCAGAGGAGTCCACGCCCTGAAGAAGTGCCAGAGATTCCTGCGTCTGACCGCGGAGAAGCGTCTTCGAGCAGTGTTGATCAACAAATACTGCCCGAACTGCCTCGCCCATGAACACTCGAAGGGTTCATGTCGCAGAGGCGGCACCTGTCGTACATGCGGCGAGGGCCACCACACGCTTCTCCACCTTCCAATCACCTTCCAACCCGAGAGGCAGGAGACACGGACATCTTTGCCACCCGTGACGCCTCTTCCACCTTTGGAGTCCCTGGCGACGTCCCCCTCTGTGGCGATCAGCATGATGCCGACCGCCATAGTCGACCTGGATATGGCCGGCAAGATTTTCGAGGTGCGTGAGCTGTTGGACGCGTGCAGCCCACAAAGCCGCATGCCCACCTCATTGGCAAAGGCTTTTGGCCTTTCCGCCGAAAATGGGTTTTGTCAAGGGCATCGCCAGAGTTCTCCATCGCAGTGACTCTGAAGATGGAAGATGTGCAGATCAGGACTCCGGCACAAAAGGTCAACAAGGAGCTCCAAACCAGCTATCCGGGCATCACGCTGGCGGACACTTGATGCCATGTGCCAAGCAGAGTGAAAAATCTCTAAGCGTTTTTAGAGAACGAAATTAAACAAATAAATTGAGACGCGGTGGTTTCGATAAATAAACAAATTTTATTGCTGCTGAAGGCACACTTATTGCTGCTTTCTTAGCGAGAGCGAACTATTTACATACTACTAGAGCGGTGACCACAACTTGGCTACGCACTCTCAAATTTTGCCGTCGGCAATTGCCGATCGATTCAAAGCAAAAGAGAGATTTCTTTAATGACACTTCTTGTGTTCTCTTAACTGCTACTTAACTACTTATTTTAACATTGAAGAGCTCCAACACAGAGTATCCATCGTTCTCGTTCGGGGCCGACGTGTATGGAGACGTACTCCTTCCAGGGCTGGTTCCATCCATTTGCCGTTGGCCCAGAACACTCTGTTTGGCTGGGTACTATCCGGTGTCTTTAAGACATAGTCCGCCAGCGCCCATCAACCCTCTCCAGCGGCCTCCAAAAAGATCCCGGCCCCGTCTATTTGCAATAGTATTGCAAGGGGGGCGGGATGTTTGCCCGTAAACTCGCCGCCTGAAAGTAGGCAGCATATCGGCGTAAACAGTGCGAGAGTTACCGAGGGCTCTCGCGCTCTTTTATCCTACATTTTCATATTTATGTTTAGTTAGGCATATAAAAACATATACGCATGATCCGATCATGACTCCCCATTATTTTTTGGGGTTTCAAAAATTTTTTGAGTTTTTTGAGGTTAAGTCGAAACTCAGATGTGATACGTAATTTTTGACTTCGGATTCGGATTTAGGAGGAGAATATACATGTTTAACAATATATCGCATGATCAGATCAGAATTCTATATCTTTTGGGAGATATTTTAAGAATTTTCAGTTTTGTGAGGTTATGTCGACGTGATAGCGAGATTCTGACCTCGGATTCGGTTTCAGCGACCCAAAATACATACATAACTGCATATGCCGCTTACCCAGATCATAAAACTTTTTGTTTTTTTGTGGGCCTGTGTAATCGTTCGCGTCCAACTTGACGGAACCTCCACCCCACTACAAATCGACAACTGTCTTGCAACACGTTGCAACTTTAAAGGTTGTAGTTTTTGCACAAGTTACTGTGAGCTTATGTTACGTATGTACGTTTGTGTGGTTCCGTCGCGTATCAGTGACCTGTTCGAACATAATTGTTCGCGTTCAACTTGAAGGAACCTCCCTCCACTACATGTCAACACTGTGATCAACCGTGTACCACTGACTTGTTGGAACATAATGTTCGCATCGAGCCTAGCAGCCCTCTCAAAGCACTTCCCAGTTCTCTGCTTCTACGCTGCATTCTAACTGTAGTCTCGTCATTCGTCGGGGTAAGGCGTATTTTCATCGAGCTCTGTACAAAATCAATTTATTTACTATAAGTGAAGTGAATAAATAGAACGAAATAAAATACAAATATCAGCGAAAAGACGCTATTAGCAATGTTAAATTGCTAATCTATATTATTTTGTTGTGTGTGGAAACATAAAATTAAAACAAAAGATAAATCAAATAGACAGCAAACAAATCCACAGTTCTAAAATGAGCCAACGCGATTTGCGCGCTCAGCGGCAAAAAAGAGCAAGACGAGGGCCGGCTCTCCAATGAAACAATACATACTTCACCGTCGTGTCTGACGCCCGCGAGTGCCAAACAATCCATCGGGTCAATGACCTAGCACCTGCAGACAGCAAACGATCGCGGTCTTGCTCACCAATGCTTATGACTACACGATGTGAAGCCGAACGCACTGAGAGCGCTCTCTCACGTTCTGCCCATTGCAAACGGTGTCAAGCTCTGTAGCTACCAGCACAGTAACTTCGATATCTACTGCAACTGCACCTATAGCAACAACAACAACAACATCAACCGTATGCTCAGTACCGAGACCTGTGTACATTTCTGCTGAACCAACAACAACCAAAGCAAGTGCACTCTCTCCGACTCTCGAAAACAAAAGCGGACAAGAACCAAAACAAAACAGAAAACTGTTTCAAACAGGCTGGCACAACACAAACAGACTGGCAATCAGCCGAAAATAAATCGCGCCAACGTTGACAACTCAACTTCAAATAGGTTTGCACTATTGGCTGACTCCGAAGTGCATCCAATCAAAGAACAGGAGCAGAAGATGATTAAGCCGCCACCAATATTTATACGTGAGAAAACCTCAAGTGCGCTGGTTAACAAACTAGCTACAATCATCGGAAAAAAATTTCCACGTTATACCTCTTACCAAGGGAAACATACATGAAACGAAAGTGCAAACTCCGGATGAGTCTAGTCATCGGTCAGTGATCAAGTACCTGGATGAAGCTGGAAAGATTTACTATACCTACCAGCTCAAAAGTGCCAAAGGATTGCAGGTTGTCATTAAAGGAATTGAATCAAGTGACCCCATCCGAAATTATCGAGGCACTAAAGGAGAAAAACTTTAAAGCAAAAACGGTGATCAACATTCTTAACAGGAAGAAAGAGCACAGCCACTCTTCAAAGTCGAACTGGAGCCATCGAGTCAAAAAATCAGCAAAAATGAGGTACATCCTATTTATAAACTACAGTTTCTACTGCACCGGAGAATAACCGTCGAAGAGCCACACAAGCGCAAGCAGCCTGTGTTTGAGCATCGTGAATATTGCACAACTTTATTTTTACACGTTACAAAAGCATTCGATAAAGTATGGTTGGATGGACTTGTTTAAAATAACCAAAGTGTTGCCTCAAAACTTACATAAGCTTCTAAAGTCTTACTTATATCAAAGAGTGTTCGCTGTTAGATGTAGTTCAAGCACTTCAAGCGATTGTACTGAAGCTGTGATTGTGTAGAAGCTGGAGTGCCCCAAGGAAGTGTTTTAGGTCCAATTTTATACACCCTATACACGGCAGACATGCCAACAGACTACCAGTAACAATATAAATATATAATAAATGTGTATTACTTGATCTGTAATTGTTTGTAGTGGCGGCAATAGGATCTTCCTTCCTTCTGGGGGATCGTAGGTGGAGACGAAAAGGTTGCTGTGGAAACGATAACCGACGCGAAAACAATTCAAATAAAAAGAGACAATGCGGGGCGCGTGGCGTTCACTTTCACTTATACATAATCTATGTAGTTTTACTTAAACATAACTTAACATTAATATTTAGGATAAAAGAGCGCGAGAGCCCTTGGTGACTCTCGCACTGTTTACGCCGCTGCCTATGCTGCCTACTTTTCGGCGGCGAGTTTCGGCGTAAACATTCCGCCCCTTGCAATACTATTCCCGTTCGAGTGTTCATGGGCGAGGCAGTTCGGGCAGTATTTGTTGATCAAAACTGTCCGAAGACTCTTTCCGCAGCCAGACGCAGGAACCGTTGGCACTTTTTCAAGGCATGGACTCCTCTGCAGACGCGACATCTGAACGAGTTCATTCCATTTGGTTTCGCTGGTGTGCGTGCCTTGGGTGGTGCCATTTCACTTATCTCGAAAGAAGTTGGATACAAAATATATATATTATATGTGCGTACATATATGGATATAATATATATAAATTGGATATATATATAAATTGAATATATATAAATTGGATATATAACTAATATATATATATAGCTTCGAAGTGGGTAAAAAGAGTCTTTGCGTTCAAGTTCTTCCCATTGCAGGGCGTTGAAACCAACGCGAATTTTCGTAGTGGTGCTCTCAGGTTTGAAAACAGCATGATGAGGGAGATAAAAATTGTTGCAGTCGTTACTCGGAGAGACAGGCCTCTCATATGGCCTAAATCTAAATAATCCTGAATAGTGGAGTCGTACTGCTCATTTAAAGGAAAGTTCCTCTTTAAACGATGTTCGTTCCTGAGAAACTGAGCGAGTGTGATGGACTTTGAATGTCCGTATTCGAAACTTTCAGGATTTTTGAATGGAAGAGAAACGACATATCTGCCCTCTTTGGAATTGGTGCAAAAAGTCTGTTTTCACACTCTGATTTTGAAACTTTTACCAGCTTGACTGGTAGATCTTCCACAACCGGAAACTTGGTGAGAAGATCATCAAGCCTTTGTTCGGTGCTAATCTTGATCCTCGTTGAAAAGGACGAAATGGTCGTAGGATTCGACTTGGCTACTGGTCCAGTGAGGACCCAGAAGAATATGGTCTCTTGACCGAGCAGGGTTCCACAAATCTTGGATACAGAGCCACTCTTCATGATAGATGGGAGAATATCGGCTCCTAGGAGAACGTCTATCGGAGAGCTCTGGTGGAAGTTCTTGTGAAATTGTGTAGGATGGAAGGTTGCCTGCCAATTGGGGGAGAACAAAGGCTTCAGTTTTTAGCTGTAACCTGGGAATGAGCGGGGAGCCAATCTGGAAGTGGCACAACTTTTGTGGATTGGCTAAGATGGCTTCATTTAAGCCAGCTACTTGAACTTGCACGGCTTGATAGGGAGGGCTGTGTGATGTTAAACATCCGTTCGGAAATGAACGTAGCCTCTGATCCAGGATCGATCAGTGCACGTGCCTTATAAGTCATGCCCAAATGGCAAACATTTATAAGGGCAGTGCCGAGAAGAACACCTTGTGTGTTCGCCATGAAATAGTTCTGAATATTAGTCGTTGGAGAAGTGGACTGTATATTCGAATTGGGGAGTTGGTGCAGAATCTACTGAAGAGGGCGCGGTAGGAGGGGTGCCACGATGCAGGAGTGTATTGTGGCGACCCTTGCACGTAAAACAATTATGTTGACTCGTGCAATCTTTAAGGATATGTCCTCTTGCGAAGCAGTTTAGACACAACTTCTGCTGTTTGATGAAATTGGACTTTTTATCAACTGCCATTTGGAGAAAGCGCGGACAGAGACATATAGGATGGTTCTCCTTTGAGCAAAGTTTGCAGGTTTGTGGTTTGCCTACAACCTTTGTCACAAAAGAGTTGACCTCGTAGAAGGCTCTTTTCGAGCAAGTTTGGGACTAGTCTGTGCACTTGTACTGGGTTGTACGTCCTCTATCGCTTCTAATGTGCGATAGCGCTCTGAAAGGAAATCTTACATTTCCTTCCACGATGGAATTTCAGCCTTGTTTAGTACTGACTGCTCCCAAAGTGACAACGTCAGCCTTGGGAGTTTAGACGAGCATAGGAAGACAAGAAGGCAATCTCAGTTCTCTGTGCTGATTTTGGAGTGGTCTAGAGCCGTCAAGCAACTTTGTATAGTGCTTTGAAGGATTTGGATGGCGGCTCCAGATTCGAGGGAAACTGACGGAAGGTTGAAAAGGATCTTCAGTTGGCTGTTGACTAACAATCTCTTAATTTCGAACCTGTCCGTCAAGTTTTTCCAAGCAGATGAGAAACCCTCATTCGTGAGAGGGGATTTGGAAACGATTGCCTTCGCTTCTCCACTGGTCTTCGCATTTAAATGGAATAATTTCTCGATCTGACTTAAGCCGGGATCGGAAATATAGACCGCTGTGAAGAGATCACGGAAAGTTGGCCATTTAAGGTAGTCAGCGCTGAAAACTTCAGCATCGAAAGGTGGTGACCGGTAGCTTCGTGGGTGGAAGGCTACTTGTGGTGCTGCAGGTGCTGGAGTGGGAGCTGTTGCGGTCTCTGTACTCTCATTTAATTGAGAGGCAAGTTCCTCGTATATGGAGTACCAGTGGTCATACCGGATTTGCATGGCGATCTTGTCCGCAGCAGTTGTCTCCGTTTGAGACAATGCGTTGGAACAGAGTTCATACTTGAGTTCTACGGCAGTCCATATGGAGCTAAGCTGCTCAAGACGCACTCTGTGAGTGTGAAGTGAGGATGTAGGAGAATTTTGAATCCTAGCTTCGAACTGCGTGAGCTTATCGGAAGCGTTAATGAACTCTTGGAGTGCCATTTTTATTGCCAATGAAATCTGATGACCAACTGCACGAGTGATTGGAGGAGTGTGCACCGAAATTTTTGGCACCTGACTAACCTTAGCAGTGGCCGGAGTTAAAACGTTCCCTAATGTGGCGGGAGAAGGTGTTCTACCAAGAAGAGAACTTGGAAGAGAGCTGGAGCGTCTATGCTTAGTCGTGGGTACAACAAGGTGTTTCTTGGTGTCTTTACTATCAATTGGCATAACAGGCTTTCAAACAAGCGAGAAAAAATGCAATTGATGCTGGTGACGGAACCAGAAACGTGAAAGAGAAGAGCGTAGAAAATTGGACGAACAGAAATTCTTGTTTGAACAATAAACAAGAATATTAGACAAACGAGCGGAAATTTTATCGAATCTATTGAGCGAGGACTAAGTTGATAAGTTACAAGGCAATACTTTTTGAAAAAACGTTGCAAAAAAAAAAATAATATAAATATTATATTATAAATATCGATATATTTTATTGAGTGATAATAATTATCGAAACAATTATTATACTCAGCATGAAATTCTGAGAAAAAAATGTAAAATAATTTATTTTCAAATAATAAATTATATTGTGAAAAAATAAATAAATAATTATTTATTAGTAGGATATCTTTTCTCAGACGGATGAAAATATATTCGATAATTTTTTGCAATGTTGCAGCGCTTTGTAATACCACAACACACTGCACAATAAGACGATAAATAAAATATAACAACCGACCTGGATATGGCCGGCAAGATTTTCGAGGTGCGTGTGCTGTTGGACGCGTGCAGCCCATACAGCCGCATGCCCACCTCATTGGCAAAGGCTTTTGGCCTTTCCGCCGAAAATGGGTTTTGCCGTGCTCTGTTCAGGTCAAGGGCATCGCCAGAGTTCTCCATCGCAGTGACTCTGAAGATGGAAGATGTGCAGATCAGGACTCCGGCACAAAAGATCAACAAAACGCTCCAAACCAGCTATCCGGGCATCACGCTAGCGGACACTCGATGCCATGTGCCAAGCAGAGTATCCATCGTTCTGGGGGCCGACGTGTATGGAGACGTACTCCTTCCAGGGCTGGTTCCATCCATTTGCCGTTGGCCCAGAACACTCTGTTTGGCTGGGTACTATCCGGTGTCTTTAAGACATAGTCCGCCAGCGCCCATCAAGCCTCTCCAGCGGCCTCCAAAAAGATCCCGGCCCCGTCTATTTGCAATAGTATTGCAAGGGGGGCGGGATGTTTGCGCCGAAACTCGCCGCCTGAAAGTAGGCAGCATATCGGCGTAAACAGTGCGAGAGTTACCGAGGGCTCTCGCGCTCTTTTATCCTACATTTTCATATTTATGTTTAGTTAGGCATATAAAAACATATACGCATGATCCGATCATGACTCCCCATTATTTTTGGGGTTTCAAAAATTTTTTGAGTTTTTTGAGGTTAAGTCGAAACTCAGATGTGATACGTAATTTTTGACTTCGGATTCGGACTAAGAAGGACAAAAATCCATGTTAAAACATATATCGCATGCTCAGATCAGGATTCTATATCTTTTGGAGGATATTTTAAGGTTTTTCAGTTTTGTGAGGTTATGTCGACGTGATAGCGAGATTCTGACCTCGGATTCGGTTTCAGCGACCCAAAATACATACATAACTGCATATGCCGCTTACCCAGATCATAAAAACTTTTTGTTTTTTTGTGGGCCTGTGTAATCGTTCGCGTCCAACTTGACGGAACCTCCACCCCACTACAAATCGACAACTGTCTTGCAACACGTTGCAACTTTAAAGGTTGTAGTTTTTGCACAAGTTACTGTGAGCTTATGTTACGTATGTACGTTTGTGTGGTTCCGTCGCGTATCAGTGACCTGTTCGAACATAATTGTTCGCGTTCAACTTGAAGGAACCTCCCTCCACTACATGTCAACACTGTGATCAACCGTGTACCACTGACTTGTTGGAACATAATGTTCGCATCGAGCCTAGCAGCCCTCTCAAAGCACTTCCCAGTTCTCTGCTTCTACGCTGCATTCTAACTGTAGTCTCGTCATTCGTCGGGGTAAGGCGTATTTTCATCGAGCTCTGTACAAAATCAATTTATTTACTATAAGTGAAGTGAATAAATAGAACGAAATAAAATACAAATATCAGCGAAAAGACGCTATTAGCAATGTTAAATTGCTAATCTATATTATTTTGTTGTGTGTGGAAACATAAAATTAAAACAAAAGATAAATCAAATAGACAGCAAACAAATCCACAGTTCTAAAATGAGCCAACGCGATTTGCGCGCTCAGCGGCAAAAAGAGCAAGACGAGGGCCGGCTCTCCAATGAAACAATACATACTTCACCGTCGTGTCTGACGCCCGCGAGTGCCAAACAATCCATCGGGTCAATGACCTAGCACCTGCAGACAGCAAACGATCGCGGTCTTGCTCACCAATGCTTATGACTACACGATGTGAAGCCGAACGCACTGAGAGCGTCTCTCTCACGTTCTGCCCATTGCAAACGGTGTCAAGCTCTGTAGCTACCAGCACAGTAACTTCGATATCTACTGCAACTGCACCTATAGCAACAACAACAACAACATCAACCGTATGCTCAGTACCGAGACCTGTGTACATTTCTGCTGAACCAACAACAACCAAAGCAAGTGCACTCTCTCCGACTCTCGAAAACAAAAGCGGACAAGAACCAAAACAAAACAGAAAACTGTTTCAAACAGGCTGGCACAACACAAACAGACTGGCAATCAGCCGAAAATAAATCGCAACAACATCAACCGTATGCTCAGTACCGAGACCTGTGTACATTTCTGCTGAACCAACAACAACCAAAGCAAGTGCACTCTCTCCGACTCTCGAAAAAAAAAGCGGACAAGAACCAAAACAAAACAGAAAACTGTTTCAAACAGGCTGGCACAACACAAACAGACTGGCAATCAGCCGAAAATAAATCGCGCCAACGTTGACAACTCAACTTCAAATAGGTTTGCACTATTGGCTGACTCCGAAGTGCATCCAATCAAAGAACAGGAGCAGAAGATGATTAAGCCGCCACCAATATTTATACGTGAGAAAACCTCAAGTGCGCTGGTTAACAAACTAGCTACAATCATCGGGAAAAAAATTTCCACGTTATACCTCTTACCAAGGGAAACATACATGAAACGAAAGTGCAAACTCCGGATGAGTCTAGTCATCGGTCAGTGATCAAGTACCTGGATGAAGCTGGAAAGATTTACTATACCTACCAGCTCAAAAGTGCCAAAGGATTGCAGGTTGTCATTAAAGGAATTGAATCAAGTGACCCCATCCGAAATTATCGAGGCACTAAAGGAGAAAAACTTTAAAAGCAAAAACGGTGATCAACATTCTTAACAGGAAGAAAGAGCACAGCCACTCTTCAAAGTCGAACTGGAGCCATCGAGTCAAAAAATCAGCAAAAATGAGGTACATCCTATTTATAAACTACAGTTTCTACTGCACCGGAGAATAACCGTCGAAGAGCCACACAAGCGCAAGCAGCCTGTGTTTGAGCATCGTGAATATTGCACAACTTTATTTTTACACGTTACAAAAGCATTCGATAGAGTATGGTTGGATGGACTTGTTTAAAATAACCAAAGTGTTGCCTCAAAACTTACATAAGCTTCTAAAGTCTTACTTATATCAAAGAGTGTTCGCTGTTAGATGTAGTTCAAGCACTTCAAGCGATTGTACTGAAGCTGTGATTGTGTAGAAGCTGGAGTGCCCCAAGGAAGTGTTTTAGGTCCAATTTTATACACCCTATACACGGCAGACATGCCAACAGACTACCAGTAACAATATAAATATATAATAAATGTGTATTACTTGATCTGTAATTGTTTGTAGTGGCGGCAATAGGATCTTCCTTCCTTCTGGGGGATCGTAGGTGGAGACGAAAAGGTTGCTGTGGAAACGATAACCGACGCGAAAACAATTCAAATAAAAAGAGACAATGCGGGGCGCGTGGCGTTCACTTTCACTTATACATAATCTATGTAGTTTTACTTAAACATAACTTAACATTAATATTTAGGATAAAAAGAGCGCGAGAGCCCTTGGTGACTCTCGCACTGTTTACGCCGCTGCCTATGCTGCCTACTTTTCGGCGGCGAGTTTCGGCGTAAACATTCCGCCCCCTTGCAATACTATTCCCGTTCGAGTGTTCATGGGCGAGGCAGTTCGGGCAGTATTTGTTGATCAAAACTGTCCGAAGACTCTTTTCCGCAGCCAGACGCAGGAACCGTTGGCACTTTTTCAAGGCATGGACTCCTCTGCAGACGCGACATCTGAACGAGTTCATTCCATTTGGTTTCGCTGGTGTGCGTGCCTTGGGTGGTGCCATTTCACTTATCTCGAAAGAAGTTGGATACAAAATATATATATTATATGTGCGTACATATATGGATATAATATATATAAATTGGATATATATATAAATTGAATATATATAAATTGGATATATAACTAATATATATATATAGCTTCGAAGTGGGTAAAAAGAGTCTTTGCGTTCAAGTTCTTCCCATTGCAGGGCGTTGAAACCAACGCGAATTTTCGTAGTGGTGCTCTCAGGTTTGAAAACAGCATGATGAGGGAGATAAAAATTGTTGCAGTCGTTACTCGGAGAGACAGGCCTCTCATATGGCCTAAATCTAAATAATCCTGAATAGTGGAGTCGTACTGCTCATTTAAAGGAAAGTTCCTCTTTAAACGATGTTCGTTCCTGAGAAACTGAGCGAGTGTGATGGACTTTGAATGTCCGTATTCGAAACTTTCAGGATTTTTGAATGGAAGAGAAACGACATATCTGCCCTCTTTGGAATTGGTGCAAAAAGTCTGTTTTCACACTCTGATTTTGAAACTTTTACCAGCTTGACTGGTAGATCTTCCACAACCGGAAACTTGGTGAGAAGATCATCAAGCCTTTGTTCGGTGCTAATCTTGATCCTCGTTGAAAAGGACGAAATGGTCGTAGGATTCGACTTGGCTACTGGTCCAGTGAGGACCCAGAAGAATATGGTCTCTTGACCGAGCAGGGTTCCACAAATCTTGGATACAGAGCCACTCTTCATGATAGATGGGAGAATATCGGCTCCTAGGAGAACGTCTATCGGAGAGCTCTGGTGGAAGATCTTGTGAAATTGTGTAGGATGGAAGGTTGCCTGCCAATTGGGGGAGAACAAAGGCTTCAGTTTTTAGCTGTAACCTGGGAATGAGCGGGGAGCCAATCTGGAAGTGGCACAACTTTTGTGGATTGGCTAAGATGGCTTCATTTAAGCCAGCTACTTGAACTTGCACGGCTTGATAGGAGGGCTGTGTGATGTTAAACATCCGTTCGGAAATGAACGTAGCCTCTGATCCAGGATCGATCAGTGCACGTGCCTTATAAGTCATGCCCAAATGGCAAACATTTATAAGGGCAGTGCCGAGAAGAACACCTTGTGTGTTCGCCATGAAATAGTTCTGAATATTAGTCGTTGGAGAAGTGGACTGTATATTCGAATTGGGAGTTGGTGCAGAATCTACTGAAGAGGGCGCGGTAGGAGGGGTGCCACGATGCAGGAGTGTATTGTGGCGACCCTTGCACGTAAAACAATTATGTTGACTCGTGCAATCTTTAAGGATATGTCCTCTTGCGAAGCAGTTTAGACACAACTTCTGCTGTTTGATGAAATTGGACTTTTTATCAACTGCCATTTGGAGAAAGCGCGGACAGAGACATATAGGATGGTTCTCCTTTGAGCAAAGTTTGCAGGTTTGTGGTTTGCCTACAACCTTTGTCACAAAAGAGTTGACCTCGTAGAAGGCTCTTTTCGAGCAAGTTTGGGACTAGTCTGTGCACTTGTACTGGGTTGTACGTCCTCTATCGCTTCTAATGTGCGATAGCGCTCTGAAAGGAAATCTTACATTTCCTTCCACGATGGAATTTCAGCCTTGTTTAGTACTGACTGCTCCCAAAGTGACAACGTCAGCCTTGGGAGTTTAGACGAGCATAGGAAGACAAGAAGGCAATCTCAGTTCTCTGTGCTGATTTTGGAGTGGTCTAGAGCCGTCAAGCAACTTTGTATAGTGCTTTGAAGGATTTGGATGGCGGCTCCAGATTCGAGGGAAACTGACGGAAGGTTGAAAAGGATCTTCAGTTGGCTGTTGACTAACAATCTCTTAATTTCGAACCTGTCCGTCAAGTTTTTCCAAGCAGATGAGAAACCCTCATTCGTGAGAGGGGATTTGGAAACGATTGCCTTCGCTTCTCCACTGGTCTTCGCATTTAAATGGAATAATTTCTCGATCTGACTTAAGCCGGGATCGGAAATATAGACCGCTGTGAAGAGATCACGGAAAGTTGGCCATTTAAGGTAGTCAGCGCTGAAAACTTCAGCATCGAAAGGTGGTGACCGGTAGCTTCGTGGGTGGAAGGCTACTTGTGGTGCTGCAGGTGCTGGAGTGGGAGCTGTTGCGGTCTCTGTACTCTCATTTAATTGAGAGGCAAGTTCCTCGTATATGGAGTACCAGTGGTCATACCGGATTTGCATGGCGATCTTGTCCGCAGCAGTTGTCTCCGTTTGAGACAATGCGTTGGAACAGAGTTCATACTTGAGTTCTACGGCAGTCCATATGGAGCGAAGCTGCTCAAGACACTCTGTGAGTGTGAAGTGAGGATGTAGGAGAATTTTGAATCCTAGCTTCGAACTGCGTGAGCTTATCGGAAGCGTTAATGAACTCTTGGAGTGCCATTTTTATTGCCAATGAAATCTGATGACCAACTGCACGAGTGATTGGAGGAGTGTGCACCGAAATTTTTGGCACCTGACTAACCTTAGCAGTGGCCGGAGTTAAAACGTTCCCTAATGTGGCGGGAGAAGGTGTTCTACCAAGAAGAGAACTTGGAAGAGAGCTGGAGCGTCTAAGCTTAGTCGTGGGTACAACAAGGTGTTTCTTGGTGTCTTTACTATCAATTGGCATAACAGGCTTTCAAACAAGCGAGAAAAATGCAATTGATGCTGGTGACGGAACCAGAAACGTGAAAGAGAAGAGCGTAGAAAATTGGACGAACAGAAATTCTTGTTTGAACAATAAACAAGAATATTAGACAAACGAGCGGAAATTTTATCGAATCTATTGAGCGAGGACTAAGTTGATAAGTTACAAGGCAATACTTTTTGAAAAAACGTTGCAAAAAAAAATAATATAAATATTATATTATAAATATCGATATATTTTATTGAGTGATAATAATTATCGAAACAATTATTATACTCAGCATGAAATTCTGAGAAAAAATGTAAAATAATTTATTTTCAAATAATAAATTATATTGTGAAAAAATAAATAAATAATTATTTATTAGTAGGATATCTTTTCTCAGACGGATGAAAATATATTCGATAATTTTTTGCAATGTTGCAGCGCTTTGTAATACCACAACACACTGCACAATAAGACGATAAATAAAATATAACAACCGACCTGGATATGGCCGGCAAGATTTTCGAGGTGCGTGTGCTGTTGGACGCGTGCAGCCCATACAGCCGCATGCCCACCTCATTGGCAAAGGCTTTTGGCCTTTCCGCCGAAAATGGGTTTTGCCGTGCTCTGTTCAGGTCAAGGGCATCGCCAGAGTTCTTCATCGCAGTGACTCTGAAGATGGAAGATGTGCAGATCAGGACTCCGGCACAAAAGATCAACAAAACGCTCCAAACCAGCTATCCGGGCATCACGCTAGCGGACACTCGATGCCATGTGCCAAGCAGAGTATCCATCGTTCTGGGGGCCGACGTCTATGGAGACGTACTCCTTCCAGGGCTGGTTCCATCCCACGGTGGTTTGCCGTTGGCCCAGAACACTCTGTTTGGCTGGGTACTATCCGGTGTCTTTAAGACATAGTCCGCCAGCGCCCATCAAGCCTCTCCAGCGGCCTCCAAAAAGATCCCGGCCCCGTCTATTTGCAATAGTATTGCAAGGGGGGCAGGGATGTTTGCGCCGAAACTCGCCGCCTGAAAGTAGGCAGCATATCGGCGTAAACAGTGCGAGAGTTACCGAGGGCTCTCGCGCTCTTTTATCCAACATCTCCATATTTATGTTAAGTTAGGCTTAAGTTAATATCCTATGTACATGAAATCAGTTGAAAAATATAAGTGAAGTGAACGCCACGCGCCCCGCATTGTTCTTTTATTTCGAATTGTTTTTCGCGTCGGTTTTTTCGGTCCTACAGCAGCTTCACCCCGATTTCACGATCCCCCCAAGAAGGAAGAATTCATTGCCGCCGCCACAAACATTGGTCCTTCGAGCCGGATCTATATATTGGAGACATACGTCGCTGGATTTTTCATCCCACCACTCCGCTCGAACCACGGTCATCGGCATCTCGTCAGGATCCCCCCCAGATAAGTACTAAAATTTATACTTATTTTTATGCGGCAGAGGACTGTGTGTAATTGTTCCTTTGTGAAAAGAAATTTGTCCTAACCTCGCAATTAGCGTCCCGGCATCTCTGTATGTATGTACATATGTTGCTGCATTAGTAAGCACATACTTACTTACAGACGACTGCCACCTTCGAAGTTTTCCATATATATATATACATACATATATGTACGGAAACACGAATCACAAATTACACACAGTTCATCCATCCGATTCTATTTAGAAACCTCTGCCACATATATGTATGTACTTTCTCCTACCATTTTCTAACGAACAAAGGTACATACACTCTCCATTCTAACCCAAAATTGCATGGTACTATATGTGTAACATATATAAATACACATATACCACATACATACTTACGTTGCCCATTAAAATACATTGCCAAGGTCCGAACCTCAAGCGGCAATTGTACCTCCAAAATTTAACTCCAAATAAAAAATAATACTGTATTCCTTTTACATTTATTTATTTATTGATACTAACATATATGTACATACATATATCAATACACTTTGCCGGCAGCAATATTTCGGCTGCACCGGCCCACACATATTCTGAATTAAATATTTAAATTAAACACATAATAACACATAAACACATTATATTACATTGTTTTATTGCATTCTTACATTATTTTACTTTCCGTTTTAAATTAAACACTTAATTAGATACAAAGAAATATTTTATAATTTCTTTGTTTACATTTGTCAGTCTAGTGGTCGCAGTTTGCCTTAGTGATCGCAGTTCGATCACAATCGACCCACCACCACTTTTTTACATTCACTCCAGTGTTATCGTTCCAGGCTGCACTAGCTCAAATTTTTAAAAATATTATTTGGTGGGCAACAGTGACTTTTAAAGTCACTTATATCTATTTATCGTCTTATTGTGCACTGTGTTGTGGTATTACAAAGCGCTGTAACATTGCAAAAAATTATCGAATATATTTTCCTCCGTCTGAGAAAAGATATCCTACTAATAAAATAATCATTTATTTATTTTTTCCACAGTATAATTTATTATTGGAAAATAAATTATATTACATCTTTTTCTCAGAATTTCATGCTGATTATAATAATTGTTTCGATAATTATTATCACTCAATAAAATATATCGATATTTATAATATAATATTTATATTATTTTTTTTTTTTTGCAACGTTTTTTCAACTTATCTTTACTTTTTGTAACTTATCAACTTAGTCCTCGCTCAATAGATTCGATAAAATTTCCGATCGATTGTCTAATATTCTTGTTTATTGTTCAAACAAGAATTTCTGTTCGTCCAATTTTCTACGCTCTTCTCTTTCACGTTTCTGGTTCCGTCACCAGCATCAATTGCATTTTTCTCGCTTTTTTGAAAGCCTGTTATGCCAATTGATAGTAAAGACACCAAGAAACACCTTGTTGTACCCACGACTAAGCATAGACGCTCCAGCTCTCTTCCAAGTTCCCTTCTTGGTAGAACACCTTCTCCCGCCTCATTACGGAAAGTTGTAACTCCGGTCACATCTAAGGTTAGTCAGGTGCCAAAAATTTCGGTGCACACTCCTCCAATCACTCGTGCAGTTGGTCAGCAGATTTCACTAGCAATAAAAATGGCACTCCAAGAGTTCATTAACGCTTCCGATAAGCTCACGCAGTTCGAAGCTAGGATTCAAAATTCTCCTACAGCCTCACTTCACACTCACAGAGTGCGTCTTGAGCAGCTTCGTTCCTTATGGACTGCCGTAGAGCTCAAATATGAACTCTGTTCCAACGCATTGTCTCAAACGGAGACGAATGCTGCGGACAAGATCGCCATGCAAATGCGGTATGACCACTGCTACTCCATATACGAGGAACTTGCCTCTCAATTAAATGAGAGTATAGAGACCGCAACGGCTCCCACTCCAGCACCTGTAGCACCACAAGTAGCCTTCCACCCACGAAGCTTGACTGCGAGGCTACACCAATTGATGCACAGTGGTGCGCTGCTCGCCATTTTGCCATTGCAAAATTGGCTGCCACCCTGTTGCCATTTAGCTGTCGTTGGATAGAGGCGGCTCGTCAACCTAATTGTGTGGCCATTCCGAACTGGTGCACAGTGGTGTGTTGCTACCAAGTTGCTGTCAGTTGGCATTATTGGAATCAGTGTTGCTGCGTGGTATTTCTACCAGCCGTTTGGTGTCAAGATTTGGGTGAGTACCAAATAAACAACATTTGGTAACATGAGATTTCTAATGCCGGTTGAATTCTATATTTAGACCATTTTTGCTCGAGGCTTCAAAGCCGGCTATTCGACTTCGCCGCACACGCGCACGATTTGCTGGACAATTGCACGCGCAGGATCCACACACACATTTTCATTTATTTTATCATTTTTATTTTATTAGTTTAAATTTATTTCAATTATTCTTTCAATTTCGATTTCCTTTTATTTAATTTCCTTTCTGTTTATTTTCTTTTATTAGTTTGTAAATCCTTTTGATTTTTATTCTTATTTTGATTTCTTTTATCATTTTATTTTCGATTTCTTTTATCTTTTTTATTATTTTCTTTACTAATTTTTATGATTTCATTCATATTTAACGTAAAATTTAACGTAAAAATAAAACAAGTATATAATAAAGTATAAATAAGAACAGCATATTAATTAAAAGAAGGAAGAGTATTGTGATTGGCCTTTGTATATAGTGTTGCGATTGCTATTATTATTTTTCCTACAAACAGCTGTGTCGTATGAGCCTCTACAAATGTTGCCAATCATTATTTTTCTTGCGTATCCTAATTAAAATATACACTACCTTAGAAGCTAGTCGAAAATATAATTGAGGGAAATATAAATAATCAAAGGATATTAGGCTATTGTAATATTGACATTGTGCAGCATGAAGCTGCTTAAATTTGAAATTAAATTTGTATACACATAACATTGAATATAATTAACATGGAATAACTTTTTATTTTTGAGGCACTAAGGGGGTAGCAACACGGCAGCATAATGGGTGGTTTTGGGGAATTTATTTCCCAGACTGCATGGTTGGGTGGGTGAAGAAGGAGAGCGGCCCATCTGGCTCTCCGATTGATCGGGTTAGAGATGGTCCACCCGTTCGTTTTGGCAGTCCTTTTATTTCCCTGTCTTTCTTTTTGTGCAGCACCTAACCTGTCGATTTTTTTCTGATAACATCGATAGCCGAACCCGCACACAAGAACCCAGCCCATTTTCCCTGAGCCTAGCCGGCTTAATTAGACAGGGTGTGCGGAAGTGGAGGCTAACGGACTTCGGTCGTTACAGAAAATGGCGCCCAACGTGGGGCCCGAAAGGCTCCTTATGGCTATACCCTACCTTTTCCTTATACCCTTCCCGTCCCCTCCACTTTTTCCTTTAGGTCCCAAAATTCATCCACATTTTAGTTTTTTTTAGTTTCAGCTGATAGTTATATGCAATCTGGAGTTGCTGGCCTTTCTGGTGTATATCGGAGCCAGACCGATTGCATATGGCTATCCGAGTTCGATATTCTTCGTCATGGAGAATAATCGGTGGGGTTGGATGGCAGATTCTGGGATGTGGAGCTATCAGATTGGGTAAAACCGGTTCGATACCCCATCCTAGCTCCATCCAACAAACATCTCGACACGTGAGAGCTGAGATAGGTCGTGCAGGATATATCGACACGATCCTCAGCTTCCGATTAGAGCTACACGCAGTTTGCTTCCTAAAGTAGTTTCAATAGTTCGACCATCTCTAGCAAATGATCACATCACTATGTGCTGTCGTGTTGCTTAACCTTAGGTAAGCCCTCTTATACCTTCATGAATATTGTGTATACTTTTAGCGATTATTAACTATCGTATGTATCGTGTCCATGTTGCACGATTGTGTGTGAATTGAAGTGTATATTTTCTTTTTATTACTTTTATTGAACGATCGCACACTCACTTATTGTGATATCGTTGTGCAGTGTGTTACAGCAATCATCGCGTACATTTTTCTTAGTCGTGCTTCTTACTCACGACTATCGTGACCCTTCTATCTAGAACCGTTCTGAGATTGTGCTTATTTCTCCACGCTAGCGACTTGTTTAGTTTTCGCTATGTCGGTTAGACGTAGTTCTGATAGGTCGGATCTGTTGAACCTTGCGATGGGGTGCACCATCTGCAACGACACCAGTCAGGACCCGGAGCTGATTGAGACTCCTTGCAGACATCAATTCCACAAATCGTGTCTGTCTGTTTGGCTCGACAGTAACGAGACTTGTCCGATGTGCCGACAAATGTGTCCCAGAGCCATAATAAATGCTCCAGTAGAGCAAAGGCCGTCGTTAAACCCTCCAGAATGGGCAAGGATCTTCGCGCGTTTCAGTTCCTTCGGGAGCAGTTCCCAAAAGTCGAATGGCTACGCGTTCGCAAGGGCGTGGCACTGCTGGTGCTGGCGCCTTGCCGGCTCGTAATCCTCGTCGTGAGCCTAGCGCTCCTTCGATTGCTGCGATATCCGAGGAGCGTATCAATCAGATGATCTCGAGCTCTATGGACAGATATCGTGACGACATATCGGCTTTGATTTCGGAGCAGATCACATCGGCTTTTCAAAACTTGAATCTAGCCCAATCCGCTCGAGCTGCTCGCGATGACCAGCATTTCGAGGTTGATAATGCTGCGGCACCATCTTTACCTCGCGCTAGTAGTGCCACTAGGCGAGAAGAAATCTTTGGCGGAAGGGCATCTGGAATTCGTCCTAGTCCTAACTTTGCAGTGGTGGATAGACCGGATAGGGTGTCGAACACGATCTCCAACTGGCGAATTAAATTTACCGGATCGCCTAACGATATTCCGCTCGAGGATTTTATCTTCCGCGTCAATTGCATGACGACCCAGAGCCTCAATGGCAATTTTACGTTGCTTTCCCAGTTTGCTCATCTGTTGTTTTCAGGTCCCGCACTCCACTTCTACTGGAGAGTGCATCGTGCCGTGAGAGAACTGGACTGGTACGAGCTTTGTAGTCGGTTGCAAGAGCGATACCAAGACCAGAGGACTGATCGTGACATCAAGGATGCCATGCGTCGTCGTAAGCAGGGAAGCAGCGAAAGCTTCGACGACTTTTTAGACGCTATGCTCACCATCGCCGATTCGTTGCGAGAGCCTATGTCGGATAGTGAGATAGCAGTAGAGGTTCGGAATAATTTGCGTTCGGAGTTGCAGCATGAGTTGTTGCATGTCGACACTTCTGACCTAGCTAGCTTGCGTAGGGAGTGTCATCGGCACGAGGAGTTCTTCAGGAGTATTCGTCCTCAGTTTCGTTCTGCTTTTAGGCGGAACTTCGTAAGCACTCTTCAAGCAGAAGAGCACTCCGAGTCCGAGGCAGAAGAAGCACCCGAAGCAGAGATTTGTGCAGTTCGTTCATTCGACAATTCCAAATGTTGGAATTGCGAGGAGCAGGGACATCGCTACCACGACTGCCTTCAGCCTAGGCGTGTCTTCTGCTACGGTTGTGGAGCCGCAGATGTGTATAGGCCGAATTGCGATCGATGCAAAGCAAAGGCGGAAAACTCGACGCCGGATGCTCGTCGACCTCCGAGAGGCGACATCCGACGTTAATCTCGGTACCATCAACGTCTTCTAAATCTCCCAGCCTTACAAACTTACCTGATTTGACAATACCACAGCATTTCAAACCGTATCATGTCCGTCTGCGCGAATATTTAAAGCGTAGGGCGGAAATATTTAATGTCGATGCTACCGTGTCTAGTAGATCCAGATCTGCGACTCGTATGCGTGAATTTTGGCGACGCATACGAGGCCAGCAGCGGTATACCATCTCATCGATAGTCCACAGAAGCGGTGACATACGTCCTTTCACCCAAGTCAACGTTTTCAGCGAAGATTACATGGCTCTTCTTGATAGCGGAGCTAACAAGAGCGTCATGGGTGGAAAATTAGCGCAGAAAGTAGTTGATGAAGGCCTTGTGTCTGGAAAGACGAAGGGCGTTGTTCATACTGCTGATGGACAGACGCAGTCGATAGCAGGTTTGATTTCTGTTTCCCTGACTTACAATTCGCTAAGCACAGACTTTGAGTTTTTGGTGGTTCCAGCTATTAAGCAAGATCTCATTTGCGGGATGGACTTTTGGAAACGATTTAACATCTCCATCGTTCCAGCGACGTCCATCAATGAGGTCCTTTGCAAGGCTGAACCCGATTCATCTCAGTTAGATTTGACCAGCCTCCAGAAGACGCAATTAGAAGCCGTAATTAATGTCTTTCCTTCCTTCGAGAAGAATGGCTTAGGGCTGACGACACTCATTCAGCATAACATCGATACTGCCGACGCGAAGCCGATAAAACAGAGGTTTTATCCGTTGTCTCCAGCCAAGGAGAATCTTCTGTGCGTTGAGATCGATAGGATGCTGGCCATGGATGTGATTGAAGAAGCTCCTAGTTCGCCATGGTCCTCTCCGGTGACCTTGCACATAAAACCTGGCAAGGTGAGATTTTGTTTGGACGCACGAAAGCTGAATGCGGTGACTGTGAAGGATGCATATACCATGCCAATCATGGATGGGCTCCTTAGCAGGCTTCCTCCAGTTCATTGCATCTCCAAGGTGGATCTTAAGGATGCGTTTTGGCAGATCTGTTTGGATGATGTCTCTCGTGCGAAGACAGCTTTCACGGTACCCAATCGTCCATTGTACCAGTTTAAGCGGATGCCATTCGGGTTGACCAACGCTCCGCAGACGATGAGTCGATTGATGGATATGGTGATTCCTTACCAACTGAAATCGCATGTCCTTGTCTATTTGGATGATCTCCTGGTACTGTCCTCCAGTTTCGAGGAGCATCTCATCCACCTGACTGAGGTTGCGACTCAGCTGCGTAAGGCTGGACTGACCATCAATGTCCAGAAGAGTCAGTTCTGCATTCGCAAGGTTGATTATCTTGGGTTCATTGTAGGCGAAGGAACGCTTCATGTTAATCCCGACAAGGTTCGCGCTGTGGAGGAGTTTCCTGTCCCGAAGTCCCAAAAACAGCTTCGGAGGTTCCTGGGAATGACCGGTTGGTATCGGAGGTTTATTCCCAATTATTCGACCATCATCTTCTCACTTACTGAGCTCCTTAAAGGCAAGGCATTCCTTTGGAATGACCAGGCGCAAGAAGCCTTTAATAAAGTAAAGAGCGAGTTGTGTTCAGCTTCGTTCCTAGTTCATCCGAACTACACGAAGCCATTTGTGCTACAGTGCGATGCTTCCTTGCATGGAGTGGGTGCAGTTTTGGCACAATGCGATGAGTCTGGGGTTGAGCGTCCCATAGCATATATGTCCAAGAAGCTGAACAAGGCTCAACGCAACTACACTGTGACGGAGCTCGAGTGTCTGGCAGTAGTCCTTGCAGTTAAGAAATTCAGGATGTATATCGAGGGTCATCCATTCAAGGTGGTGACAAGATCACGCCAGTTTGCGCTGGCTGATGAACCAGCCAGACCTGAGTGGTAGGCTTGCTCGTTGGGCTATCAAGCTCAGGGTTTCTCCTTCACTATTGAGCATCGTAAGGGAAGCGAGAATGTTGTGGCAGATGCATTGTCTCGTTCGTTCGAGGATGCTGAAGTTTGTGCCTTAGTTTGCGAAGTCCTGCCCGAAATTGATCTCGAGTCGGAAGCGTTCCGCTCTGAGCTACCTTGC
>JAEIGD010000247.1:0-84668 GCA_018903425.1 Zaprionus nigranus
TGAAATTTAAGTTCGGAATTGTTGCTTTGTAAATATTCTGTTATCAGGTAATTTTTTGAAATCTATTATTTTCGATATAGTTTAACAGTTTTGTTTATTATTGGTATAAGAGAGTTATATTATTGATATCAACAATGATTTGAAACGTAACTACATAAATGCCTGTAATAAATGTGTGGTTGATATAGTTTGATCCGGATACTAGAATAGCACCGTCTGTAACAATTTCTAGGTTTGTTTCTTTCTTTGATTTTCTTGCAAACTGCATATTTTTATTAAGCATATCTACAAAGCAATTGTATTTTCTTGAATTTGACCAAAATTATTGTATAATTCTTTTTTTGAAAGTTTTATTGGGTAATAAGTGTCGTTGCATTTAGCGACTTTGTCATCTATAATTAATTTACCGTTTGCTTGGGATATGGCTTTTGCGTGAAAAACTTACAACTATGTTTTACAATGGGATATTTATGTAATATATAATTAAACCTTTGTGCGATATAATTGAAAAAGAAACATCCATTAGATCTATTATAGGTTTATGTTCATATTTTTGGTGGGTAAATATATCTGCCACATCGTGGTTGTTTAGAATTTTTGAATACCAAAAATATTAGCGCTTGAAAATGATATGCGTCTCTCAGATTTTGTAAAGTCCTTGACAATAATTTTAATCTCTGTTTTTTAATAGCAAATACTTTATCTAAATTTAAGTTTTCTAGTAAATTGGTTATTTTTGAATTTCCTTAAAAATTGCAGAATTGATTAGTTTTGTCTATTGTTGTTTTCGACCAAGTCATTGATTTTGTTTTGGATTGTGATTAAGTCATTGTGATCTGGCGTACCAGTTATCCATTTAAAAATGGTGCCTAGTTCATTAATACCTCTTTTAATAATTTTATGTGGCGCAAGTTGAGAAAAAGGAACTGGCTAATTTTAAATTCAAATAAAAATCCCAATCTACACTGATGTTTCTATCCTTTACGTACTTTAACTCTTCCTCGATAATATATTTATAAAAACTTAAGTTAGTAACGTGGAAAAGTTCTCCATAAGTTTCATATAAAAATATGTTGTCTGCGTCTTCAAGTAAGACATATTCCTCGTTCGAGTAGTTTTATAATATTAGATATTGTTGAACCCAGTAATATTGGGGTAAGTAATACATATAAAATGTTCATGCTAAAAACAAAAAAATAAAAAAAATGCAAAACTTGATTAAAACTTAATGTTATCTTTATGAATTATTCGATTCTTGTTATTTATGATAACCTTATTTGCTAAATCTTCCTTTACTGTTTGTTTTTTATATCTAGGTTGTAGTTTATTTCTTTCCCCATGCTTCTTTTCATAGATTATGTCTCCTACTTCATAATTTTTGGTGTTCTGTTTGATTGTGGTATTCTAACATTTTGGTTTGAAGTGTTTTCAATTTGTTAGGTAAGTGGGAGTGATCAATTTTGTTAAACATAATGTCATTGGGTTTATTCTGTGTGGAAGATTGTATGGTGTTATTATATTCTCTGACAGCGCGATAAACTATTTCTTTATGATCTAGAAGATTGTATTCTTCCTGAATACAGCGTGAAATTTCAACTAATGTTGAGTGTACTCTTTCTACTTGGCCATTGGTGAGACTATGTCTGGGATCTGCATAAAAAATGGTTAAGCCAGCACGCTCTATTGCTGATTTGAATTGGGCGGAAGAGAAACTAGGCTCATTGTCCATCATTATGGACTTGGCAAAAGAAATGGTTGAATTAGTTCAAGAATTTTAAATTCCATATTGTATTTATTTTGAATTTCCTTAACTATTAAATACTTAGAATAAGCATCAATACAAGTTAAGAAAATTAGTTTTTGGGCATAGAAAATGTCGATATGTAATTGTTCGCCTTCTCTTTCTGGAATTGGGGCTTTTGAAATTGGAATTTGTTTCGGGTGTCTATTGTATTTATTTTCATTACAAACTTTGCAATTACGAATGTGTTGTTTGAGCTTTTCATATAATTTAGGCCAGTAATAATATCTTAAAATCTGCTTTAAGTTTTCGTCAAAACCTCTATGAGCTCTAGCATGGGTTTCTTCTATTATTATTTGTTGGTCATCCCTATTTATGACATCGGATAAAAACTTTTTAGTATATAAAAACTTATTGATAAATGTATTTTTAAGTTTGGTTTGGATTTCATATAAGTCCTCGGGGGTACAATGAATTCCTGTAACGATGTTTGGCTGTAAGAATTCCTTTAATATGGTTACTAAATTGTCCACAGTGTCGTATTCTATAATGTGTCTTGTTTTATCAAAATTGTTAACTTTTTCATGAATGGTAAACTTGTTCTTTGAAATAAGCAGTTGTTGCTTGAACTGATTTAAAGGCTTGTTAGTTTCGGCTATGATTTCCTCATAACTACTCTCGGCAGAATGAACAGTTCCGCTGTCGGACGAACTACCTGAAATGTGATTTTGGTCAGTGATGTTGTTCACTTGTAACCTAGACAAAGCATCTGCGACAACATTAGTTTTACCTGGCTTGTATAATATCTTCGGAGAATACTCCTCGATAAATGCGTGCCACCTTTTCATTTTGGAATTGGGATTCCGCGCAGAAACTGCGAAAGAAAGTGGTTGGTGGTCGGTAACGATTTCCAAATTAACTACCCCATATAAGTAGTTACGAAGATTTTTTAATGCCCAAACTATGGCATAAAGTTCCCTCTCGTTAGTGGCATAGTTTTGCTCAGTTTTATTGAGAGTTTTCGAAATAAAAGTGATTGGTTTGTTATCCTGTGAAAGAACAGCACCAATTGCTACATTGGACGCGTCTGTGGTTAAGACAAACTTTTTTTGAATAATCTGGTTGAGTTAGTTCAACCTGTGTAGTTAAATGAGATTTTAAATTGTCAAAAGCTGAAGTACTTTCCTCATCTAAAGTAATTTCTATTTTTTTGGACATATGTTTAGATACCATTCCATTATGGCCTTGCAATAGTTTAGTGAGTGGTTTTGCTATAGAGGCATAGTTTAGTACAAATTTTCTATAGTAACCAGTTAATCCTAGGAAACCACGCAACTCTCTAATGTTGCGGGGGGTGGATACTCAACAATTGTTTTTATCTTCTGTGGATCAGTTTTAATTATCTTATGTGATACTAAGTAACCTAAGAATTCGGTTTCTTTCCGGAAGAACTTAGATTTTTCTATACTTATTTTCATATTTGCTACGAACAGTATGTCTATGATCTCCTTTAGATCATATAGATGTTGTTCCGCAGTCTCGGAGAAAACGATTATGTCGTCCACATATATGTGACATGTTTTTCCAATCTTTTCTCTTAAAATATTATCCATTGCCCGTTGAAAGATTCGTGGCGCATTCGCCAATCCGAAAGGCAATCGAAGGAATTCATACTTCCCGTTGTTGATTGAAAACGCAGTTTTCTCAATGTCATCGTCCTTCATGAGGATCTGATGGAAACCTGATTCTAAATCTATAGTTGAAAAGAAACGTGCTTTTCCCAAATTGGATAAAATTACCGATGGATCTGGCATCGGATATCTATCGGGTACTGTGTTTTCGTTAAGTTTTTTAAAATCGATTACTAGTCGATTCTTCTTACTTCCATCTTCATTGTAGCCTTTTTTACCTACAACCCACACTGGGGAATTGTAAGGACTTTTACTTGGCCTAATAATATTTTCATCCAACATCCTGTTTATTTCTTTGTTAACAAAATTGTTAACTGAATGGGGGGTAAGGATATTGCTTACTATATATAGCATTATCACTTAACGTCCTTATTTCTCCTTTAATGTCAGTTCTAAAGGGAAGGCACGTTTGAATTTGCGAATGCTTGGTAGATATTTCTTGAATAATTTGTTGTTCAAGATTTTGAAAGTCGTCTGTGAAGTTCACAGAATGTAGTTTGTGTAGTGAAGAAGAACTGATAAAAGAGGATACTGAGGCCTTACGGCGTCTGCTCTTTTTTACCTTCCTCCTACGTTTAGGGCTACTTACGATTTCATTATCGTGAGTGCGGGGATTATCGTCATCGCTTGTTGATGACTCAATATTGGACACTTGGAGTAAAGGAAAAAAAACTACTATTTTTTCCTTTTTGGGAGTCCAAATAAGTAGACACATTCGGATCTATATCCGAACACTGTAAATTACCAACTGTATCTTCAGGTGGCCTTTCATAATTAAGTTTTTCGATTTGGTTATTATAAGCTAACGTCTCTTTTGATAGGTCTATGATGGCATTCATCTTTTTTCAAAAGATTATAGCCGACCAATAGATCCGCTTCAAGATTTTCGATTTCATAGAACCTTTCGGTTCTACCAAAAATATTTATATTATAAAAGTGGGTTATCATGCTATACCCATTAACTGTTTTAACTCTTTTCTTAATAACTAATTCTTCAGGGTTCTGGTAAATACCCTTCCTTATATAGCACGCTGTTGCGCCTGTGTCTATTAATAACTTAAGTCTTGTACCTAAGGTTCTGTCTCTGCGGAAGACGTAGGGGAGCTCTCCCCTTCTTTCTCTAAAAAATGTTCTTCGTTCAAATTATTCACGCGCATTGCTTTTTGCGGTTGTTGTTGTGTTGAATGTTGGGTATACTCTCGCTTCAACGGGTGAGAGTTGTGACGATTGTCTTGGGGTCTATTTTGGATCTGTAAAGATTTATCGATCTCCATTGGGATCGGTGGGGGTTGTGGAGTAGAATTGCCTTGGGCAAAAACGTTCCTATTTGTTTGTTGATGATTATTTTGGTTTCCTTGATTGAAACGTAGATTATTATCTTGTTGTTGATCTGGCTTTTCAGACTTCTTTTTGAGTCTTTGGGCTTGAGTTACTCGTTGACTGAGAGCGAGCATAAAAATTGTACGCAAAATTTGCTCTTTGATAGTTAGCCTCTAGCTCTTGAGCTTTAGCTAATGCATTTGGAAGGTTTTCTGGTTTAATAGAAAACAAAACTTGAGAAAGATTGCCGTTCAGGCCTGTAATGAAAATTCGTAATGCGCTTTCTCTGTTTTTAGAGTTCATTTCATTTACAACATCGGCTTTGTTGCCATATGTCATAATTGTTTTGTTAGTTAATAGGGTTAATTTCTTATTAACCAAATTGTAATACTCAAGAACTGTCATATTGCCTTGCCTTAAGACACTAAGTTCTTGTTCAATAATATGAATTGGACGCCTATCACTATAAGCGAAGTCCAATCGTGCAAGTATTGCATCGAAGTTAAGTACTGTACCATGGTTGGTCAAAGTATCATTTGCTTTTCCTGTTATTTTGTTTCTTAAGATTGTCAAGGCACCTACATATTTTCGGCTACCTTCTTTGTAAAGCTTCATGGCGGAGCACGCTGCTTCGCGCCAACTAACGTAACCTGTATAACTACCTGAAAACTCTGGTAACGATTTGATCACGTCGAATGACTCATCACACCTAATCAAATCATTTATTTGAGTAGGTTTATACTCTTCAACTGGATTGGAGTTGTTATTTAATTGTAACCTTAATTCTGCAATTTCGTCTGCTAAGGCTTTAGTTTTGGTTGCTATTAATTCTGCAATTATATCTGCCGTCAAATTATTAGCCATTTTTAAGTTTGAAAAACCGCTTATTAGGTCGTCCAGCTTAGTTTTAACAATAATATTATAATAAAAAAAAAATATTTTATGACGCTCACGTGGATGTCTTCTGGGCTTCCTTCTTGCTGAGGGTGTCTTCCTTCTTGCTGAGGGTGACTTCCTTCTTGGATTTAGTTTAATATGTTGAGTAGCACTTTTTGATTTAAAGAGCGTTTTTGCTCTCTTTCACTTCTTGGTTATGTCTTCTTCTGGATTTAGTTTTATATGTTTGTTTTGTTTTTGTTTTATGTTTCAGTTTTTATTTAAAGAGCGTTTTTGCTCTCTTTCACTTCTTAGTTATGGGTGTCTTTGTTCTTGGTTTAAGTTTGGTATGTTGTGTAGCACTTCTGAGTTTTTATTTAAAGAGCGTTTTTAAATATTTGCTCTCTTTCACTTTTTGGTTTTAGTTTGGTATGTTGTGTAGCACTTTTCAGTTTTCATTTAAAGAGCGTTTTTGAATATTTGCTCTTATTCCTTGGATACCTTTTTATTTACTTCAAGGTTCCTTTCTTTTAAATAAATGGTCTGTTTGTGAGTTCTTAAAGAGCGTTTTTAAATATTTGCTCTCTTTGTAACACTGGAAACCGGTCACTCGCGACACTTGGGAATTATGGTTGTTAATTCCTTTTTGTGTTATTTTCACTTGTAAGTCACTTAAGGATTTCGTTTATCCTTTTGTGCGTGATTTAACTGGAAAAATTTAACGCGAGCCCCACGTTGGGCGCCAATTAATCAAACCGTTTTTAGGAGTTTGAAAAAAATATATTTTTATTTGTGGAGAACGACTCCGTTTCTTGTGTGTACAAAATTAAGACTAACTTTACAAAATTGTTCTGAGGCCAAAGTAGCCTTTGAAGATGTCAAAGCTTCTGCTGATCGAGCTAAAGCTTAAAGCTCGTGATGCCGTTTGGACGAAGGAGGATTTGTTTACAAATAAGCATTGGGTGTTTTTGCGCGCTAGGCTTATTATTCTCAAGAAGAGTTTGTTTACAAATAAGCATTGGGTGTTTTGCGCGCTAGGCTTATTATTCTCAAGAAGAGTTTGTTTACAAATAAGCATTGGGTGTTTTGCGCGCTAGGCTTTTTAAGCTGCGTGGGTGGTTTATTAATTCCAAGAAGAGTTACTCGTGACTCAATGGAAATTGTTTAAAATAGCGAAATATGAGGAGCTGAGAATGAATTGTCAAGAGTCCGAAAAGACTATGAAAAGTTGTTTACAATTTACATAAGGAACGCTAAGTAACTGAGGGTGATAACTTGCACGGCCCGCGTATGAATGTATGCGGTGCTTGTGAATTTGGCAATAGGCAAATGCTTGGCCAGCGCGCTGGCAGCCTGAAGTCAATTTTGTGTTTCGGCGTTGAGAGCCTAGAGACAGGTACAGTGGGCAAAAATGGTTATCTTGCGGCGAAAATGTTAAAACCTCCTCTGTTCTATAAGGATAATTTTATTTAGTAATTACATATTTATGTATTCCGAATTTTTTATTTTAATTCACAAATTTTGTCAATATTGGTAAAGTCATATACAAAAAATTTATAATTATCAAAACTTATTTTTGATATTATAATTTTGCTCTACAAAATATAATATAAATATGAATATTCAATCCATATTCTCAAAAATTAAACATAAATACACATGTTTTCAGATGCTAAAATAATTGCCGCCAAATAACCATTTTGGCTCACTGTAATTCGGTCTCTTAGCTCTCGATGACAAAGACAAAAACAAACACACAGTTGATTTCACGCTGGCCAGGCCCGTAGCTAAAAGTGCGCAGGGTGTGCGGTACAGAAGGGCTCTCAACAGTCAGGGGCTCACTGTTACCAAACATAAAAATGTTATTAATGGGGATATATTTGTACAATTTAATTCCTTTGGTAATCACAAATATATTTATTAATTAAGGTAATTTAAGTAGAAGTCCCTGATAAGTATTGCACAGGGGCCCGTAAAACCCTCTAGGCCCCGGGCCCGGGGTTTTGGGGCCCCCCGCCCGACAACACAAAATTGACTTCAGGCTGCCAGCACGCTGGCCGAAGCATTTGCCTATTGCCAAACTTCACAAGCACCGCATACATTCATACGCGGGCCGTGCATGCATACACGCACACATGGTAACGATCGTACAGCGCAAAGAAGTACGCACATGCTTATCGTTCCGCTGTCGTTGTGCGACTGAAGCAGTTTTGATGCTATTCACTGTTTGTACTGAGAGCCGAACAGCGAGCTGACCCGGTCGAGCGTTCAGCCGAAGTCTGCTTCTGTTCTTCTTCTTCTGTGGGGCAGCCGTTTTGAAAAATGACTCTCAAACTGCTTCAGGGCTGTTTGACGTCTCTATGTGTTCATTGCTTAGTGATTGAACTATATAACGAACTAAAAGACTCGAAGACCAAAAGATTGAACTATATAACGAACTAAGACTCGAACGAACGAACTAAAGATTTAACTATAGTTCATCAAAAAATGAACTAATGAACTAAGTCCCTGAAACGAACCCAAATCAACAACTCTTCTGTCAAGCAAAGAGTTTTCGCTATCGATAGCATATTTGATAATTCCACTGCGATGAATTTAAAGCTTAGGATAGTCCGCACCACATCAGTAGTTGGCAATAGGAAATGCAGTTTAAAATCATGTGTGCTCTTTGATTTGTTGTTTACCATTTCTTAAGGGTGTTTGTATGTAAAAGGTGCACCACTTCAGGTATGTTTTTGATCGAGTTTTTAAACTCGTTTTTCGAGCTGAACTGCAGGTGAATAAAGCGGAAATAATGTGAAAATGCAAGTATTTTAATTGGCCAATGCTAGTGTGTTGTTATTTTTATGCTTCACCCGTGTTTTTTTATTTAGCTGTACATGTTTTTACAATTGTTGGTTGTATCTTAATTGTACTTTTCCCAGAAATAATGCTCATATCGAGGTGTATTTTACATACACTATACGTCATGGACAATGTCATTGACAGATTTCTCATGATAACAATACAGAAAGCGTTAATTTCAAATAAAAACAAAAAACTGAAGAAAACTCGCTACTAATTACCTAAGTACATGATGTTGGCGTAGATATGTTGGTATGTGTTTTATATACGGTAAAGATATGCATACATATGCTGCGTTTGATGAATGAGAGCAGCACATGCGTCGCGCTTGGTCGACTGTTAGACTTGTTTATCAACCGAAAAGTCGTGTGTGACAGTTTGCCTGAATCCAGTCAAACCCGTGAGAGGCATACGAGGCTGCTGTTACGTTTAGTGCGAAGCTTTGCCAATGGATTTCTCATCTTGATTTGGTTTCGATTTATCCTTGTTCCTATTCTTGCATTGCTCAGCAAACATTTTGGCTTCAAAGTCGGCCAACATTCCCATGCATTCTCCGCCTAGATTCTCAATGGGCTCCCAGGTATTCTCCGTTTCGGGAAAGTTCCGCCATTTCAATAGCAGCTGAGGCCGCCCGCCCACATAGCGCTTTTTCAATATCTTCTCCACCAAGTGAGTCTCTTTTGCAAGTGTTGGTTGCGGAGGCTCTGCGTTGTTGTTGTTGTTCTTGGCGGCGTTCTTGTTATTGTTAGTGGATTTAGTTTTTTTGACTTTTGACCGCCTGCAGCTGCATAACTGGCCTTTCTTTTGCCGAAATTAATCGAAGCTCCGTTACGGGTATTAAATTCAGACATTTTAAAAAGTCAACTAAATGTACTGCGTCCAGCAACAATGTATGACAGAAACGATTTGCCTTTTATTTTACAACTTACACAGCAACTAGAAAATCAACGAATACAATCACTTAAAAAAACAATCACTTACAAACTAGAGCAACATTTTTTTACCTTGAAATAAGTTTGAAAACTCAAAACTTGAGCAGAAGTCAATTTCAATTGAAAGCAAATAAGGAATAAACGTATTGCAATTCTGCGTCAATAGAGAAGGGAGAAAGTCAAGAAAGGGTTGCCGGACCTGTCAAGTAGAGTTGTGCCGTTTAGTTCAGAGTTAGTTCGCTTGAACTCCTCAAATTGAACTAACGAACTAAATCCCTGATTTTAGTTCATTAGTCTTTTGGTCTTTAGTTCATTGATCTTTTGGTCTTTAGTTCGTTGGTCTTTTGGTCTTTAGTTCATTAGTCTTTTGGTCTTTAGTTCATTAGTCTTTTGGTCTTTAGTTCATTGGTCTTTAGTTCGTTGGTCTTTTGTTCTTTTGGTCTTCGAGTATTTTGTTCGTTCGTTAGACCGATAGATAGTAACAGACCAAGGAGCTTGTTGCAACCAAACAAGGTCGATAAGCTCACATTCCTGCATAATAATATTGAATAGTTACATTATTTAATTTATATTCTTAGCCAACATATTAATATCAACCAAAAACATGAAGTTCCTTTTTAACTTGAAGCCAATATTCTAGTAATAATATATTCTATTTTTTTGTTAGTTTTTGAATTTTGATTTTTATTTTTAATTTAAATTTAAACATAATTAAGCCTAATATATTTTTAATACCACATGCAACTATTTTTTATTTAAAACATTTACTTTTTACGATCGACAGTTGCAAACATGCGCGGAGAATGGCAAAATTGTACGATGTCAATGAAAGAACAAGATTTTGACGAACGAACTAAAGACCAAAAGACTCGAACGAACGAACTAAAGATTGAACCACTAAGCAATGAACACATAGAGACGTCAAACAGCCCTGAAGCAGTTTGAGAGTCATTTTTCAAAACGGCTGCCCCACAGAAGAAGAAGAACAGAAGCAGACTTCGGCTGAACGCTCGACCGGGTCAGCTCACTGTTCGGCTCTCAGTACAAACAGTGCAAAGCATCAAAACTGCTTCAGTCGCACAACGACAGCGGAACGATAAGCATGTGCGTACTTCTTTGCGCTGTACGATCGTTTCCATGTGTGCGTGTATGCATGCACGGCCCGCGTATGAATGTATGCGGTGCTTGTGAAGTTTGGCAATAGGCAAATGCTTCGGCCAGCGCGCTGGCAGCCTGAAGTCAATTTTGTGTTTCGGCGTTGAGAGCCTAGAGACAGGTACAGTGGGCAAAAATGGTTATCTTGCGGCGAAAATGTTAAAACCTCCTCTGTTCTATAAGGATAATTTTATTTAGTAATTACATATTTATGTATTCCGAATTTTTTATTTTAATTCACAAATTTTGTCAATATTGGTAAAGTCATATACAAAAAATTTATAATTATCAAAACTTATTTTTGATATTATAATTTTGCTCTACAAAATATAATATAAATATGAATATTCAATCCATATTCTCAAAAATTAAACATAAATACACATGTTTTCAGATGCTAAAATAATTGCCGCCAAATAACCATTTTGGCTCACTGTAATTCGGTCTCTTAGCTCTCGATGACAAAGACAAAAACAAACACACAGTTGATTTCACGCTGGCCAGGCCCGTAGCTAAAAGTGCGCAGGGTGTGCGGTACAGAAGGGCTCTCAACAGTCAGGGGCTCACTGTTACCAAACATAAAAATGTTATTAATGGGGATATATTTGTACAATTTAATTCCTTTGGTAATCACAAATATATTTATTAATTAAGGTAATTTAAGTAGAAGTCCCTGATAAGTATTGCACAGGGGCCCGTAAAACCCTCACTACGGCCCTGTGCCTCGGTCTCTAGGCTCTCGACGCCGAAACACAAAATTGACTTCAGGCTGCCAGCACGCTGGCCGAAGCATTTGCCTATTGCCAAACTTCACAAGCACCGCATACATTCATACGCGGGCCGTGCATGCATACACGCACACATGGTAACGATCGTACAGCGCAAAGAAGTACGCACATGCTTATCGTTCCGCTGTCGTTGTGCGACTGAAGCAGTTTTGATGCTATTCACTGTTTGTACTGAGAGCCGAACAGCGAGCTGACCCGGTCGAGCGTTCAGCCGAAGTCTGCTTCTGTTCTTCTTCTTCTGTGGGGCAGCCGTTTTGAAAAATGACTCTCAAACTGCTTCAGGGCTGTTTGACGTCTCTATGTGTTCATTGCTTAGTGATTGAACTATATAACGAACTAAAAGACTCGAAGACCAAAAGATTGAACTATATAACGAACTAAGACTCGAACGAACGAACTAAAGATTTAACTATAGTTCATCAAAAAATGAACTAATGAACTAAGTCCCTGAAACGAACCCAAATCAACAACTCTTCTGTCAAGCAAAGAGTTTTCGCTATCGATAGCATATTTGATAATTCCACTGCGATGAATTTAAAGCTTAGGATAGTCCGCACCACATCAGTAGTTGGCAATAGGAAATGCAGTTTAAAATCATGTGTGCTCTTTGATTTGTTGTTTACCATTTCTTAAGGGTGTTTGTATGTAAAAGGTGCACCACTTCAGGTATGTTTTTTGATCGAGTTTTTAAACTCGTTTTTCGAGCTGAACTGCAGGTGAATAAAGCGGAAATAATGTGAAAATGCAAGTATTTTAATTGGCCAATGCTAGTGTGTTGTTATTTTTATGCTTCACCCGTGTTTTTTTATTTAGCTGTACATGTTTTTACAATTGTTGGTTGTATCTTAATTGTACTTTTCCCAGAAATAATGCTCATATCGAGGTGTATTTTACATACACTATACGTCATGGACAATGTCATTGACAGATTTCTCATGATAACAATACAGAAAGCGTTAATTTCAAATAAAAACAAAAAACTGAAGAAAACTCGCTACTAATTACCTAAGTACATGATGTTGGCGTAGATATGTTGGTATGTGTTTTATATACGGTAAAGATATGCATACATATGCTGCGTTTGATGAATGAGAGCAGCACATGCGTCGCGCTTGGTCGACTGTTAGACTTGTTTATCAACCGAAAAGTCGTGTGTGACAGTTTGCCTGAATCCAGTCAAACCCGTGAGAGGCATACGAGGCTGCTGTTACGTTTAGTGCGAAGCTTTGCCAATGGATTTCTCATCTTGATTTGGTTTCGATTTATCCTTGTTCCTATTCTTGCATTGCTCAGCAAACATTTTGGCTTCAAAGTCGGCCAACATTCCCATGCATTCTCCGCCTAGATTCTCAATGGGCTCCCAGGTATTCTCCGTTTCGGGAAAGTTCCGCCATTTCAATAGCAGCTGAGGCCGCCCGCCCACATAGCGCTTTTTCAATATCTTCTCCACCAAGTGAGTCTCTTTTGCAAGTGTTGGTTGCGGAGGCTCTGCGTTGTTGTTGTTGTTCTTGGCGGCGTTCTTGTTATTGTTAGTGGATTTAGTTTTTTTTGACTTTTGACCGCCTGCAGCTGCATAACTGGCCTTTCTTTTGCCGAAATTAATCGAAGCTCCGTTACGGGTATTAAATTCAGACATTTTAAAAAGTCAACTAAATGTACTGCGTCCAGCAACAATGTATGACAGAAACGATTTGCCTTTTATTTTACAACTTACACAGCAACTAGAAAATCAACGAATACAATCACTTAAAAAAACAATCACTTACAAACTAGAGCAACATTTTTTACCTTGAAATAAGTTTGAAAACTCAAAACTTGAGCAGAAGTCAATTTCAATTGAAAGCAAATAAGGAATAAACGTATTGCAATTCTGCGTCAATAGAGAAGGGAGAAAGTCAAGAAAGGGTTGCCGGACCTGTCAAGTAGAGTTGTGCCGTTTAGTTCAGAGTTAGTTCGCTTGAACTCCTCAAATTGAACTAACGAACTAAATCCCTGATTTTAGTTCATTAGTCTTTTGGTCTTTAGTTCATTGATCTTTTGGTCTTTAGTTCGTTGGTCTTTTGGTCTTTAGTTCATTAGTCTTTTGGTCTTTAGTTCATTAGTCTTTTGGTCTTTAGTTCATTGGTCTTTAGTTCGTTGGTCTTTTGTTCTTTTGGTCTTCGAGTATTTTGTTCGTTCGTTAGACCGATAGATAGTAACAGACCAAGGAGCTTGTTGCAACCAAACAAGGTCGATAAGCTCACATTCCTGCATAATAATATTGAATAGTTACATTATTTAATTTATATTCTTAGCCAACATATTAATATCAACCAAAAACATGAAGTTCCTTTTTAACTTGAAGCCAATATTCTAGTAATAATATATTCTATTTTTAGGCCATGGATTTTAAAAAAATTCATGGTCTATTGTGTTTGTCGGAACGGAAATGTGCGTAACAGGCAGAAGGAGGCATCTCCGACCCCATAAACTATATATATTCTGAATCAGTATCAGTAGCCGAGTCGATTGAGCCATGTCTGTCTGTCCGTGGTCTGTCTGTCTGTCTGTCTGTCTGTCTGTCTGTCTGTCTGTATGAACACCTGGATCTCAGAAACTATAAGAGCTAGAGTCATCAAATTTTGTGACAACATACGTATATATTGCAGTGTCTCAAAGTTTTTTTAAAATTTGGACACGCCCTTTCCCGGCTATGTAAATCGGTAATAACTATTTAAAACCTACAATATTAACTCAACAACCAAAGTTGTATATCTTACATGACAAATACCTTGCCACGGGCGTTATGTGAAAATTTCAATAAAATCGGACTATAAATAAGTGAGATATGATACGAATTAAACTCACTTTGAACATATACAAATGTATAATAATTAAGCAGACCTAATTTACGCTAGATACCGAAGTTCAAATCTAGCGTCAGACACGCAGCATTTTATTAAACTTTTTATTTGCATTGTATGGGAATAGAATTGGTTCACAATGTAGCTTTGCCGATGGCCGAAGAAGTGAGGCAATGGCTGAGTGGTTAGAGTGGCGGACGGCTGTGCGAGAGTGCGTGTGTTCAACTCCCGGTTGAGGCGGGTGCGAAATTTCATTTGTTAATTATTTCTTATTTTATTTATATTTTTTTTTTTTATTCTAATAAACTAAAAGAAAAGTTACAGTTAAACAAATTAAAATCAAGAAGAAGCACATGTAATGAAATTTGGTACGCGCTAGAAATGCATACCTATACCTATTGCCTACGGTATACTATGATAATCCATGGCCTTATACAGTCAGCTCCTGACTGTAGCGTTTGTATTTTTTTGTTAGTTTTTGAATTTTGATTTTTATTTTTAATTTAAATTTAAACATAATTAAGCCTAATATATTTTTAATACCACATGCAACTATTTTTTATTTAAAACATTTACTTTTTACGATCGACAGTTGCAAACATGCGCGGAGAATGGCAAAATTGTACGATGTCAATGAAAGAACAAGATTTTGACGAACGAACTAAAGACCAAAAGACTCGAACGAACGAACTAAAGATTGAACCACTAAGCAATGAACACATAGAGACGTCAAACAGCCCTGAAGCAGTTTGAGAGTCATTTTTCAAAACGGCTGCCCCACAGAAGAAGAAGAACAGAAGCAGACTTCGGCTGAACGCTCGACCGGGTCAGCTCGCTGTTCGGCTCTCAGTACAAACAGTGCAAAGCATCAAAACTGCTTCAGTCGCACAACGACAGCGGAACGATAAGCATGTGCGTACTTCTTTGCGCTGTACGATCGTTTCCATGTGTGCGTGTATGCATGCACGGCCCGCGTATGAATGTATGCGGTGCTTGTGAAGTTTGGCAATAGGCAAATGCTTCGGCCAGCGCGCTGGCAGCCTGAAGTCAATTTTGTGTTTCGGCGTTGAGAGCCTAGAGACAGGTACAGTGGGCAAAAATGGTTATCTTGCGGCGAAAATGTTAAAACCTCCTCTGTTCTATAAGGATAATTTTATTTAGTAATTACATATTTATGTATTCCGAATTTTTTATTTTAATTCACAAATTTTGTCAATATTGGTAAAGTCATATACAAAAAATTTATAATTATCAAAACTTATTTTTGATATTATAATTTTGCTCTACAAAATATAATATAAATATGAATATTCAATCCATATTCTCAAAAATTAAACATAAATACACATGTTTTCAGATGCTAAAATAATTGCCGCCAAATAACCATTTTGGCTCACTGTAATTCGGTCTCTTAGCTCTCGATGACAAAGACAAAAACAAACACACAGTTGATTTCACGCTGGCCAGGCCCGTAGCTAAAAGTGCGCAGGGTGTGCGGTACAGAAGGGCTCTCAACAGTCAGGGGCTCACTGTTACCAAACATAAAAATGTTATTAATGGGGATATATTTGTACAATTTAATTCCTTTGGTAATCACAAATATATTTATTAATTAAGGTAATTTAAGTAGAAGTCCCTGATAAGTATTGCACAGGGGCCCGTAAAACCCTCACTACGGCCCTGTGCCTCGGTCTCCTAGGCTCTCGACGCCGAAACACAAAATTGACTTCAGGCTGCCAGCACGCTGGCCGAAGCATTTGCCTATTGCCAAACTTCACAAGCACCGCATACATTCATACGCGGGCCGTGCATGCATACACGCACACATGGTAACGATCGTACAGCGCAAAGAAGTACGCACATGCTTATCGTTCCGCTGTCGTTGTGCGACTGAAGCAGTTTTGATGCTATTCACTGTTTGTACTGAGAGCCGAACAGCGAGCTGACCCGGTCGAGCGTTCAGCCGAAGTCTGCTTCTGTTCTTCTTCTTCTGTGGGGCAGCCGTTTTGAAAAATGACTCTCAAACTGCTTCAGGGCTGTTTGACGTCTCTATGTGTTCATTGCTTAGTGATTGAACTATATAACGAACTAAAAGACTCGAAGACCAAAAGATTGAACTATATAACGAACTAAGACTCGAACGAACGAACTAAAGATTTAACTATAGTTCATCAAAAAATGAACTAATGAACTAAGTCCCTGAAACGAACCCAAATCAACAACTCTTCTGTCAAGCAAAGAGTTTTCGCTATCGATAGCATATTTGATAATTGCACTGCGATGAATTTAAAGCTTAGGATAGTCCGCACCACATCAGTAGTTGGCAATAGGAAATGCAGTTTAAAATCATGTGTGCTCTTTGATTTGTTGTTTACCATTTCTTAAGGGTGTTTGTATGTAAAAGGTGCACCACTTCAGGTATGTTTTTTGATCGAGTTTTTAAACTCGTTTTTCGAGCTGAACTGCAGGTGAATAAAGCGGAAATAATGTGAAAATGCAAGTATTTTAATTGGCCAATGCTAGTGTGTTGTTATTTTTATGCTTCACCCGTGTTTTTTTATTTAGCTGTACATGTTTTTACAATTGTTGGTTGTATCTTAATTGTACTTTTCCCAGAAATAATGCTCATATCGAGGTGTATTTTACATACACTATACGTCATGGACAATGTCATTGACAGATTTCTCATGATAACAATACAGAAAGCGTTAATTTCAAATAAAAACAAAAAACTGAAGAAAACTCGCTACTAATTACCTAAGTACATGATGTTGGCGTAGATATGTTGGTATGTGTTTTATATACGGTAAAGATATGCATACATATGCTGCGTTTGATGAATGAGAGCAGCACATGCGTCGCGCTTGGTCGACTGTTAGACTTGTTTATCAACCGAAAAGTCGTGTGTGACAGTTTGCCTGAATCCAGTCAAACCCGTGAGAGGCATACGAGGCTGCTGTTACGTTTAGTGCGAAGCTTTGCCAATGGATTTCTCATCTTGATTTGGTTTCGATTTATCCTTGTTCCTATTCTTGCATTGCTCAGCAAACATTTTGGCTTCAAAGTCGGCCAACATTCCCATGCATTCTCCGCCTAGATTCTCAATGGGCTCCCAGGTATTCTCCGTTTCGGGAAAGTTCCGCCATTTCAATAGCAGCTGAGGCCGCCCGCCCACATAGCGCTTTTTCAATATCTTCTCCACCAAGTGAGTCTCTTTTGCAAGTGTTGGTTGCGGAGGCTCTGCGTTGTTGTTGTTGTTCTTGGCGGCGTTCTTGTTATTGTTAGTGGATTTAGTTTTTTTTGACTTTTGACCGCCTGCAGCTGCATAACTGGCCTTTCTTTTGCCGAAATTAATCGAAGCTCCGTTACGGGTATTAAATTCAGACATTTTAAAAAGTCAACTAAATGTACTGCGTCCAGCAACAATGTATGACAGAAACGATTTGCCTTTTATTTTACAACTTACACAGCAACTAGAAAATCAACGAATACAATCACTTAAAAAAACAATCACTTACAAACTAGAGCAACATTTTTTACCTTGAAATAAGTTTGAAAACTCAAAACTTGAGCAGAAGTCAATTTCAATTGAAAGCAAATAAGGAATAAACGTATTGCAATTCTGCGTCAATAGAGAAGGGAGAAAGTCAAGAAAGGGTTGCCGGACCTGTCAAGTAGAGTTGTGCCGTTTAGTTCAGAGTTAGTTCGCTTGAACTCCTCAAATTGAACTAACGAACTAAATCCCTGATTTTAGTTCATTAGTCTTTTGGTCTTTAGTTCATTGATCTTTTGGTCTTTAGTTCGTTGGTCTTTTGGTCTTTAGTTCATTAGTCTTTTGGTCTTTAGTTCATTAGTCTTTTGGTCTTTAGTTCATTGGTCTTTAGTTCGTTGGTCTTTTGTTCTTTTGGTCTTCGAGTATTTTGTTCGTTCCTTTAGTTCGTTCGTTAGACCGATAGATAGTAACAGACCAAGGAGCTTGTTGCAACCAAACAAGGTCGATAAGCTCACATTCCTGCATAATAATATTGAATAGTTACATTATTTAATTTATATTCTTAGCCAACATATTAATATCAACCAAAAACATGAAGTTCCTTTTTAACTTGAAGCCAATATTCTAGTAATAATATATTCTATTTTTTTGTTAGTTTTTGAATTTTGATTTTTATTTTTAATTTATATTTAAACATAATTAAGCCTAATATATTTTTAATACCACATGCAACTATTTTTTATTTAAAACATTTACTTTTTACGATCGACAGTTGCAAACATGCGCGGAGAATGGCAAAATTGTACGATGTCAATGAAAGAACAAGATTTTGACGAACGAACTAAAGACCAAAAGACTCGAACGAACGAACTAAAGATTGAACCACTAAGCAATGAACACATAGAGACATCAAACAGCCCTGAAGCAGTTTGAGAGTCATTTTTCAAAACGGCTGCCCCACAGAAGAAGAAGAACAGAAGCAGACTTCGGCTGAACGCTCGACCGGGTCAGCTCACTGTTCGGCTCTCAGTACAAACAGTGCAAAGCATCAAAACTGCTTCAGTCGCACAAAAGTCAGTCATATACAAAAAATTTATAATTATCAAAACTTATTTTTGATATTATAATTTTGCTCTAAAAAATATAATATAAATATGAATATTCAATCCATATTCTCAAAAATTAAACATAAATACACATGTTTTCAGATGCTAAAATAATTGCCGCCAAATAACCATTTTGGCTCACTGTAATTCGGTCTCTTAGCTCTCGATGACAAAGACAAAAACAAACACACAGTTGATTTCACGCTGGCCAGGCCCGTAGCTAAAAGTGCGCAGGGTGTGCGGTACAGAAGGGCTCTCAACAGTCAGGGGCTCACTGTTACCAAACATAAAAATGTTATTAATGGGGATATATTTGTACAATTTAATTCCTTTGGTAATCACAAATATATTTATTAATTAAGGTAATTTAAGTAGAAGTCCCTGATAAGTATTGCACAGGGGCCCGTAAAACCCTCACTACGGCCCTGTGCCTCGGTCTCTAGGCTCTCGACGCCGAAACACAAAATTGACTTCAGGCTGCCAGCACGCTGGCCGAAGCATTTGCCTATTGCCAAACTTCACAAGCACCGCATACATTCATACGCGGGCCGTGCATGCATACACGCACACATGGTAACGATCGTACAGCGCAAAGAAGTACGCACATGCTTATCGTTCCGCTGTCGTTGTGCGACTGAAGCAGTTTTGATGCTTTGCACTGTTTGTACTGAGAGCCGAACAGCGAGCTGACCCGGTCGAGCGTTCAGCCGAGGGGGGAAAAAAGGGGGGTTTTTTTTTTTTGTTTAAATAGAAAGGGGGGAAATAGTCCGCACCACATCAGTAGTTGGCAATAGGAAATGCAGTTTAAAATCATGTGTGCTCTTTGATTTGTTGTTTACCATTTCTTAAGGGTGTTTGTATGTAAAAGGTGCACCACTTCAGGTATGTTTTTTGATCGAGTTTTTAAACTCGTTTTTCGAGCTGAACTGCAGGTGAATAAAGCGGAAATAATGTGAAAATGCAAGTATTTTAATTGGCCAATGCTAGTGTGTTGTTATTTTTATGCTTCACCCGTGTTTTTTTATTTAGCTGTACATGTTTTTACAATTGTTGGTTGTATCTTAATTGTACTTTTCCCAGAAATAATGCTCATATCGAGGTGTATTTTACATACACTATACGTCATGGACAATGTCATTGACAGATTTCTCATGATAACAATACAGAAAGCGTTAATTTCAAATAAAAACAAAAAACTGAAGAAAACTCGCTACTAATTACCTAAGTACATGATGTTGGCGTAGATATGTTGGTATGTGTTTTATATACGGTAAAGATATGCATACATATGCTGCTTTATCACGCGCTTGGTCGACTGTTAGACTTGTTTATCAACCGCGGTGACAGTTTGCCTGAATCCAGTCAAACCCGTGAGAGGCATACGAGGCTGCTGTTACGTTTAGTGCGAAGCTTTGCCAATGGATTTCTCATCTTGATTTGGTTTCGATTTATCCTTGTTCCTATTCTTGCATTGCTCAGCAAACATTTTGGCTTCAAAGTCGGCCAACATTCCCATGCATTCTCCGCCTAGATTCTCAATGGGCTCCCAGGTATTCTCCGTTTCGGGGAAAGTTCCGCCATTTCAATAGCAGCTGAGGCCGCCCGCCCACATAGCGCTTTTTCAATATCTTCTCCACCAAGTGAGTCTCTTTTGCAAGTGTTGGTTGCGGAGGCTCTGCGTTGTTGTTGTTGTTCTTGGCGGCGTTCTTGTTATTGTTAGTGGATTTAGTTTTTTTTGACTTTTGACCGCCTGCAGCTGCATAACTGGCCTTTCTTTTGCCGAAATTAATCGAAGCTCCGTTACGGGTATTAAATTCAGACATTTTAAAAAGTCAACTAAATGTACTGCGTCCAGCAACAATGTATGACAGAAACGATTTGCCTTTTATTTTACAACTTACACAGCAACTAGAAAATCAACGAATACAATCACTTAAAAAAACAATCACTTACAAACTAGAGCAACATTTTTTACCTTGAAATAAGTTTGAAAACTCAAAACTTGAGCAGAAGTCAATTTCAATTGAAAGCAAATAAGGAATAAACGTATTGCAATTCTGCGTCAATAGAGAAGGGAGGAAGTCAAGAAAGGGTTGCCGGACCTGTCAAGTAGAGTTGCGCCGTTTAGTTCAGAGTTAGTTCGCTTGAACTCCTCAAATTGAACTAACGAACTAAATCCCTGATTTTAGTTCATTAGTCTTTTGGTCTTTAGTTCATTGATCTTTTGGTCTTTAGTTCGTTGGTCTTTTGGTCTTTAGTTCATTAGTCTTTTGGTCTTTAGTTCATTAGTCTTTTGGTCTTTAGTTCATTGGTCTTTAGTTCGTTGGTCTTTTGTTCTTTTGGTCTTCGAGTATTTTGTTCGTTCGTTAGACCGATAGATAGTAACAGACCAAGGAGCTTGTTGCAACCAAACAAGGTCGATAAGCTCACATTCCTGCATAATAATATTGAATAGTTACATTATTTAATTTATATTCTTAGCCAACATATTAATATCAACCAAAAACATGAAGTTCCTTTTTAACTTGAAGCCAATATTCTAGTAATAATATATTCTATTTTTTTGTTAGTTTTTGAATTTTGATTTTTATTTTTAATTTAAATTTAAACATAATTAAGCCTAATATATTTTTAATACCACATGCAACTATTTTTTATTTAAAACATTTACTTTTTACGATCGACAGTTGCAAACATGCGCGGAGAATGGCAAAATTGTACGATGTCAATGAAAGAACAAGATTTTGACGAACGAACTAAAGACCAAAAGACTCGAACGAACGAACTAAAAGATTGAACCACTAAGCAATGAACACATAGAGACGTCAAACAGCCCTGAAGCAGTTTGAGAGTCATTTTTCAAAACGGCTGCCCCACAGAAGAAGAAGAACAGAAGCAGACTTCGGCTGAACGCTCGACCGGGTCAGCTCGCTGTTCGGCTCTCAGTACAAACAGTGCAAAGCATCAAAACTGCTTCAGTCGCACAACGACAGCGGAACGATAAGCATGTGCGTACTTCTTTGCGCTGTACGATCGTTTCCATGTGTGCGTGTATGCATGCACGGCCCGCGTATGAATGTATGCGGTGCTTGTGAAGTTTGGCAATAGGCAAATGCTTCGGCCAGCGCGCTGGCAGCCTGAAGTCAATTTTGTGTTTCGGCGTTGAGAGCCTAGAGACAGGTACAGTGGGCAAAAATGGTTATCTTGCGGCGAAAATGTTAAAACCTCCTCTGTTCTATAAGGATAATTTTATTTAGTAATTACATATTTATGTATTCCGAATTTTTTATTTTAATTCACAAATTTTGTCAATATTGGTTGTTTGCGCCGAAACTCGCCGCCTGAAAGTAGGCAGCATATCGGCGTAAACAGTGCGAGAGTTACCGAGGGCTCTCGCGCTCTTTTATCCAACATCTCCATATTTATGTTAAGTTAGGCTTAAGTTAATATCCTATGTACATGAAGACAGTTGAAAAAATATAAGTGAAGTGAACGCCACGCGCCCCGCATTGTTTTTTTTTTCGAATTGTTTTTCGCGTCTACAGCATTCACCCCGATTTCACGATCCCCCCAAGAAGGAAGAATTCATTGCCGCCGCCACAAACATTGGTCCTTCGAGCCGGATCTATATATTGGAGACATACGTCGCTGGATTTTTCATCCCACCACTCCGCTCGAACCACGGTCATCGGCATCTCGTCAGGATCCCCCCAGATAAGTACTAAAATTTATACTTATTTTTATGCGGCAGAGGACTGTGTGTAATTGTTCCTTTGTGAAAAGAAATTTGTCCTAACCTCGCAATTAGCGTCCCGGCATCTCTGTATGTATGTACATATGTTGCTGCATTAATAAGCACATACTTACTTACAGACGACTGCCACTTTCGAAGTTTTCCATATATATATATACATACATATATGTACGGAAACACGAATCACAAATTACACACAGTTCATCCATCCGATTCTATTTAGAAACCTCTGCCACATATATGTATGTACCTTCTCCTACCATTTTCTAACGAACAAAGGTACATACACTCTCCATTCTAACCCAAAATTGCATGGTACTATATGTGTAACATATATAAATACACATATACCACATACATACTTACGTTGCCCATTAAAATACATTGCCAAGGTCCGAACCTCAAGCGGCAATTGTACCTCCAAAATTTAACTCCAAATAAAAAATAATACTGTATTCCTTTTACATTTATTTATTTATTGATACTAACATATATGTACATACATATATCAATACACTTTGCCGGCAGCAATATTTCGGCTGCACCGGCACTACACACATATATTCTGAATTAAATATTTAAATTAAACACATAATAACACATAAACACATTATATTACATTGTTTTATTGCATTCTTACATTATTTTACTTTCCGTTTTAAATTAAACACTTAATTAGATACAAAGAAATATTTTATAATTTCTTTGTTTACATTTGTCAGTCTAGTGGTCGCAGTTTGCCTTAGTGATCGCAGTTCGATCACAATCGACCCACCACCACTTTTTTACATTCACTCAGTGTTATCGTTCCAGGGCTGCACTAGCTCAAATTTTTAAAAATATTATTTGGTGGGCAACAGTGACTTTTAAAGTCACTTATATCTATTTATCGTCTTATTGTGCACTGTGTTGTGGTATTACAAAGCGCTGTAACATTGCAAAAAATTATCGAATATATTTTCCTCCGTCTGAGAAAATATATCCTACTAATAAAATAATCATTTATTTATTTTTCCACAGTATAATTTATTATTGGAAAATAAATTATATTACATATTTTTCTCAGAATTTCATGCTGATTATAATAATTGTTTCGATAATTATTATCACTCAATAAAATATATCGATATTTATAATATAATATTTATATTTTTTTTTTTTGCAACGTTTTTTCAAAAAGTATTGCCTTGTAACTTATCAACTTAGTCCTCGCTCAATAGATTCGATAAAATTTCCGATCGTTTGTCTAATATTCTTGTTTATTGTTCAAACAAGAATTTCTGTTCCCAATTTTCTACGCTCTTCTCTTTCACGTTTCTGGTTCCGTCACCAGCATCAATTGCATTTTTCTCGCTTTTTTGAAAGCCTGTTATGCCAATTGATAGTAAAGACACCAAGAAACACCTTGTTGTACCCACGACTAAGCATAGACGCTCCAGCTCTCTTCCAAGTTCCCTTCTTGGTAGAACACCTTCTCCCGCCTCATTACGGAAAGTTGTAACTCCGGTCACATCTAAGGTTAGTCAGGTGCCAAAAATTTCGGTGCACACTCCTCCAATCACTCGTGCAGTTGGTCAGCAGATTTCACTAGCAATAAAAATGGCATTCCAAGAGTTCATTAACGCTTCCGATAAGCTCACGCAGTTCGAAGCTAGGATTCAAAATTCTCCTACAGCCTCACTTCACACTCACAGAGTGCGTCTTGAGCAGCTTCGTTCCTTATGGACTGCCGTAGAGCTCAAATATGAACTCTGTTCCAACGCATTGTCTCAAACGGAGACGAATGCTGCGGACAAGATCGCCATGCAAATGCGGTATGACCACTGCTACTCCATATACGAGGAACTTGCCTCTCAATTAAATGAGAGTATAGAGACCGCAACGGCTCCCACTCCAGCACCTGTAGCACCACAAGTAGCCTTCCACCCACGAAGCTACCGGTCACCACCTTTCGATGCTGAAGTTTTCAGCGGTGACTACCTTAAATGGCCAACTTTCCGTGATCTCTTCACAGCGGTCTACATTTCCGATCCCGGCTTAAGTCAGATCGAGAAATTATTCCATTTAAATGCGAAGACCAGTGGAGAAGCGAAGGCAATCGTTTCCAAATCCCCTCTCACGAATGAGGGTTTCTCCTCTGCTTGGAGAAACTTGACGGACAGGTTCGAAAATAAGAGGTTGTTAGTCAACAGCCAACTTAAGATCCTTTTCAACCTTCCGTCAGTTTCTCACGAGTCTGGAGCCGCCATCCAAATCCTTCAAAGCACTATTGAAAGTTGCTTAACGGCTCTAGACCATTCCAAAATCAGCACAGAGAATTGGGATTGCCTTCTAGTCTTCCTATGCTCGTCTAAACTCCCAAGGCTGACGTTGTCACTTTGGGAGCAGTCAGTTCTAAACAAGGCTGAAATTCCGTCGTGGAAGGAAATGTCAGATTTCCTTTCAGAGCGATATCGCACATTAGAAGCGATAGAGGACGTACAACCTAGTACAAGCGCACAGACTAATCCCAAACCTGCTCGAAAGGAGCCTCCTACGAGGAAGGTCAACTCCTTTGAGACAAAGGTTGTAGGCAACCCACAAACCTGCAAACTTTGCTCAAAGGAGAACCATCCAATACGTCTGTGTCCGCGCTTTCTCCAAATGGCTGTTGATGAAAGGTCCAATTTCATCAAACAGCAGAAGTTGTGTCTGAACTGCTTCGCAAGAGGACATATCCTAAAAGATTGCACGAGTCAACATAATTGTTTTACGTGCAAGGGTCGCCACAATACACTCCTGCATCGTGGCACCCCTCCTACCGCGCCCTCTTCAGCAGATTCTGCACCAACTCCCAATTCGAATATACAGTCCACTCCTCCAACGACTAGTATTCAGAACTATTTCACGGCGAACACACAAGGTGTTCTTCTCGGCACTGCCCTTATAAATGTTTGCCATTTGGGCATGACTTATAAGGCACGTGCACTGATCGATCCAGGATCAGAGGCTACGTTCATCTCCGAACGGATGTTTAACATCATAAAGCACTCCTACCAAGCCGTGAAAGTTCAAGTAGCTGGCTTAAATCAAGCTATCTCAGCCAATCCACAAAAGTTGTGTCACTTCCAGATTGGCTCCCCGATCACTCCCAGGTTACAGCTAGAAACTGCAGCCTTTGTTCTTCCTCAATTGGCAGGTAACCTTCCATCCTACTCAATTTCCAAGGATTTTCTGAAGGACCTGCCAAACCTCCAACTCGCTGATCCGCATTTCCACCAGAGCTCTCAAATAGACGTGCTCTTAGGAGCCGATTTACTTCCATCTATTATAAAGAGTGGCTCTGTGTCCAAAATCTGTGGAACTCTGCTCGGTCAAGAGACCATATTCGGCTGGGTCCTCACTGGACCATTAGCCAAGTCGAATCTTTCGACCGTGTCATCCTTCACCACAAGGATCCAGATCAGCAAAGAGCAAACGCTTGATGATCTTCTCACCAAGTTTTGGGTTGTGGAGGATCTACCAGCCAAGCTGGTAAAAGTTTCTGATTCAGCGTGTGAAAACAACTTTCTCCGCACCACATCAAGAACTAATGAGGGCAGATATGTCGTTACTCACCCATTCAAGAATCCTGAAACCTTCCAATTAGGACATTCAAGGTCCATCGCACTCGCTCAGTTTCTCAGAAACGAATGTCGTTTAAAGAGAAACTTTCCTTTAAAAGAGCAGTACGACTCCATTATTCAGGAGTATTTAGATTTAGGCCATATGAGGCCGGTCTCTCCGAGTAACGACTGCAACAATTTTTATCTCCCTCATCACGCTGTTTTCAAACCTGAGAGCACCACCACAAAAGTTCGCGTTGTTTTCAACGCCTCCAGTCCGTCCTCCAATGGGAAGAGCTTGAACGATATCCTACATTCAGGACCCGTTCTCCAATCCGATCTGACTATGCAGATCTTGAAATGGCGTTTTTTCCGTTTTGTTTTTAATGCCGACATCACAAAAATGTACCGGCAGATACTCGTTCATACGAGTCACACGCCATTTCAACGTATCCTCTTCAGGAACCCAAATGGCGAAGTTTGTGACTATGAACTCAACACAGTCACTTTCGGAGTTAACTGTGCTCCATTCTTGGCCATTCGGGTTCTTCAACAGCTTTCCCAGGATGTTAGCACACATCTTCCTCTCGCCAGCGACATCATATCCAATTACATGTACGTAGACGATGTCCTTGCTGGCGCGCATTCCATAAAGCGCGCCACTGCGTCCATACAAGAGTTATGCAAAGCTCTTGAGACAGCTGGCTTTCCCTTAAGAAAGTGGACCTCCAACCACAAAGATGTGCTAGCTAATATCCACAAGGACCATCTACTAAACGCAGATTTTCTCGAACTAGAGGAAGCAAGCTTAGCAAAGACTCTCGGTATACGCTGGCAAGCGCATACGGATGAGTTTCTCTTTGCCCCCTCCGAAGAAGATGTGAGACAGTCTTACACTAAACGTGAAGTTCTATCTCACATCGCCAAATTATTTGATCCAGCAGGCTGGCTGGCACCATTCGTGGTCCGTGCCAAAATTTTCATGCAGGAGATATGGCTGCAAAATCTTGGATGGGATGAAGCGTTGCCACAAGATCTTAAGCAACGCTGGCAGGATTTCCTATCCAGCTACTCATCCCTCCATAGGATTCGGATCCCAAGATGGGTCCAATATACACCCTTAGCTAAGCTCCAAATCCATGGCTTCTGCGACGCATCTCCAGCGCGCCTACGGAGCAGCTATTTACATCCGTGTTGAGATCCAACACAAAGTTTCCAGCCATCTCCTTGTTGCCAAGACCAGAGTAGCTCCGGTAAAAACCATCTCCTTGCCTCGATTAGAACTTTGCGGCGCATTACTGCTCGCCGAGTTATCAGCAACACTCCTCCCTCAGCTTCCAGTCAATAGCTACGAAGAGTTCTACTGGACTGATTCCACAATTGTGTTAGCCTGGCTTAATAAGCCTCCATGTCAATGGACGACATTCGTGGCTAACAGAGTAGCTAAGATAACTCAGCTCACGAGTTCAGGCAAATGGTCCCACGTCAGATCTGAGCACAACTCTGCCGATCTGGCCAGTAGAGGTGTCTCGTCAGAGGACCTCATTGACAACAGTCTCTGGTGGCATGGACCCGATTGGCTGATCCTTCCAGCAGAACAATGGCCTGCTACGATCAATATCGCTCATGAAACAGACGAAGAACTTCGTCCTGTTAAATGCAACTTAACCAAGTTGCCTCCTTCATCCGGTTGCATCTTGGAGAGATTTTCCGAGCTCGACAGAGCACTGCGGGTAATGGCTTACGTATACCGCTTTATTCAAAGGTGTCGTAAACCTGATCTTACGCTCTCTCCAGATGTCGGAAGTTCTGAACTCTCCAATGTTCAAGATCTGCTCATCCGGAATACCCAACGTACTCAGTTCCTTAAAGAGTACAATTGTTTGTTGAATAAGGAACAGATTGCAAGGAGCAGCGACATCATTAATTTAAATCCTTTCATTGACGCCAGTGGAGTCATGAGAGCATGCGGTCGTGTGAGAACATCCGCTTCTTTAAGCTATGATGAACGGCACCCGCTCATCCTTCCGTACTCATGTACTTTCTCACACCTCCTTGTCCGTTTTACGCATCGTATCTCCCTCCATGGTGGAAATCAATTAATGATGCGTCTTATCAGATCGCGCTACTGGATTCCAAAACTCCGAACTTTAGTGAAAGCCACCATCAATTCCTGTCGAGTTTGCATCCTTCATCGAAAGAAGTTGCAAACTCAACTCATGGGTACTCTGCCCTCCGCGAGAGTCTCCTTTTCTCGACCTTTCACCCACACGGGACTCGATTTCGCTGGTCCTTTCGAAATTAAGAATTTCACCGGTCGAGCCTGCCTCATAACCAAGGGCTATGTTTGTGTCTTTGTTTGTTTCAGCACAAAGGCCATACATTTAGAAGCAACCTCGGATCTCACAACCGAGAAATTTCTTGCAACCTTCGCGCGATTCGTCGCGAGACGTGGCTGCCCGCACAACGTCTACTCCGACAATGGAAAGACGTTCGTCGGAGCCTCCAAGGTCGTTGCTTCTGAATTTATGAAGGCAGTGAAGGCTGATATATCCATCAAATACAGACATCAAAACCTCGCATGGCATTTTAACCCTCCCAGCGCACCGCACATGGGTGGCTTATGGGAAGCTGGAGTAAAGAGCTTCAAATCGCTCTTCTACAAGTCCACTTCCTCACTAAAATACACATTCGAGGAATTATCCACTCTCCTTTGCAAGGTCGAAGCGTGCCTTAACTCCAGGCCGATTTCTCCCATGTCTGAGAGCCCCACCGATCTTTTAGCCTTGACTCCTGGCCATTTTCTGATCGGCGGTCCGCTCATGTCCGTAGCAGAGCCTGAAATCCAAGAAGACGCTGTATCCATCATCAACCGATGGCAGCGACTTAAGGCTCTGCATCAACAGTTTTGTTTCCGTTGGAAAGAGGAATACCTCAAAGAGTTGCACAAACGCTCCAAATGGCAAATCCCAACGAGAAACCTCCAAGTCGGCGATATGGTGGTTGTCAAAGAAGACAATCTTCCAGTCAACGAATGGCGTCTGGGCCGAATCCACTCTACGTATCCTGGCGCTGATGACATTGTCCGCGTGGTGGACATCCTCACCACCCGTGGCGTGATCAAAAGGCCAGCAACGAAATTAGTCCTACTTCCTTTAGAGGACACAGTCCAGACACCCTCCTAACCTTGTGTTGTCCATCAGTGGATATATGTTCTCCAAAATACTAATCCATATATCCACCTTCTCCATTCCAGATTAGTAAAGATGGCACCACCAAAGGCACACACCCCAGCGAAACCAAAAGGGGTAAACTCCTTCAGATGCCGCGTGTGCAGAGGAGTCCACGCCCTAAAGAAGTGCCAGAGATTCCTGCGTCTGGCTGCGGAGAAGCGTCTTCGGGCAGTGTTGATCAACAAATACTGCCCGAACTGCCTCGCCCATGAACACTCGAAGGGTTCATGTCGTAGTGGCGGCACCTGTCGTACATGCGGTGAGGGCCACCACACGCTTCTCCACCTTCCAACCACCTCCCAACCCGAGAGGCAGGAACCACAGATATCTTTGCCTTTCGTGACGCCTCTTCCACCTTTGGAGTCCCTGGCGACGTCCCCTTCTGTGGCGATCAGCATGATGCCGACCGCCATAGTCGACCTGGATATGGCCGGCAAGATTTTCGAGGTGCGTGTGCTGTTGGACGCGTGCAGCCCATACAGCCGCATGCCCACCTCATTGGCAAAGGCTTTTGGCCTTTCCGCCGAAAATGGGTTTTGCCGTGCTCTGTTCAGGTCAAGGGCATCGCCAGAGTTCTCCATCGCAGTGACTCTGAAGATGGAAGATGTGCAGATCAGGACTCCGGCACAAAAGATCAACAAAACGCTCCAAACCAGCTATCCGGGCATCACGCTAGCGGACACTCGATGCCATGTGCCAAGCAGAGTATCCATCGTTCTGGGGGGCCGACGTCTATGGAGACGTACTCCTTCCAGGGCTGGTTCCATCCCACGGTGGTTTGCCGTTGGCCCAGAACACTCTGTTTGGCTGGGTACTATCCGGTGTCTTTAAGACATAGTCCGCCAGCGCCCATCAAGCCCTTCTAGCGGCCTCCAAAAAGATCCCGGCCCCGTCTATTTGCAATAGTATTGCAAGGGGGGCGGGATGTTTGCGCCGAAACTCGCCGCCTGAAAGTAGGCAGCATATCGGCGTAAACAGTGCGAGAGTTACCGAGGGCCTCGCGCTCTTTTATCCAACATCTCCATATTTATGTTAAGTTAGGCTTAAGTTAATATCCTATGTACATGAAGACAGTTGAAAAATATAAGTGAAGTGAACGCCACGCGCCCCGCATTGTTCTTTTATTTCGAATTGTTTTTCGCGTCGGTTTTTCGGTCCTACAGCAGCTTCACCCCGATTTCACGATCCCCCCAAGAAGGAAGAATTCATTGCCGCCGCCACAAACATTGGTAAAGTCATATACAAAAAATTTATAATTATCAAAACTTATTTTTGATATTATAATTTTGCTCTACAAAATATAATATAAATATGAATATTCAATCCATATTCTCAAAAATTAAACATAAATACACATGTTTTCAGATGCTAAAATAATTGCCGCCAAATAACCATTTTGGCTCACTGTAATTCGGTCTCTTAGCTCTCGATGACAAAGTCAAAAACAAACACACAGTTGATTTCACGCTGGCCAGGCCCGTAGCTAAAAGTGCGCAGGGTGTGCGGTACAGAAGGGCTCTCAACAGTCAGGGGCTCACTGTTACCAAACATAAAAATGTTATTAATGGGGATATATTTGTACAATTTAATTCCTTTGGTAATAACAAATATATTTATTAATTAAGGTAATTTAAGTAGAAGTCCCTGATAAGTATTGCACAGGGGCCCGTAAAACCCTCACTACACAAAATTGATTTCAGGCTGCCAGCACGCTGGCCGAAGCATTTGCCTATTGCCAAACTTCACAAGCACCGCATACATTCATACGCGGGCCGTGCATGCATACACGCACACATGGTAACGATCGTACACCGCAAAGAAGTACGCACATGCTTATCGTTCCGCTGTTGTTGTGCGACTGAAGCAGTTTTGATGCTTTGCACTGTTTGTACTGAGAGCCGAACAGTGAGCTGACCCGGTCGAGCGTTCAGCCGAAGTCTGCTTCTGTTCTTCTTCTTCTGTGGGGCAGCCGTTTTGAAAAATGACTCTCAAACTGCTTCAGGGCTGTTTGACGTCTCTATGTGTTCTTGCTTAGTGGTTCAATCTTTAGTTCGTTCGTTCGAGTCTTTTGGTCTTTAGTTCGTTCGTCAAAATCTTGTTCTTTCATTGACATCGTACAATTTTGCCATTCTCCGCGCATGTTTGCAACTGTCGATCGTAAAAAGTAAATGTTTTTAAATAAAACATAGTTGCATGTGGTATTAAAAATATATTAGGCTTAATTATGTTTAAATTTAAATTAAAAACCAGTAAGAAAGCAAAGTCGCGCAACACGGACAGTGGGATACCCTTCGACCTAGTATGTTCCCGTGTAGTTTAATTTCTTAATTTCATACACATATGCATAGGCACATGCTTTGAAATTAATCCCGACAGATGGCGCTCGGGCTACGCGCTCGCCCGCCTCCCTTGTTAGCTGACGCACTTGGTTTTATGCTCATACTTTCTTAAATAACTTTTTGTGTTTATTGTCCGATCGGACTGAAATTTGGAGACTACGTAGATATTTCATTAAGCTTAGTATATGTTAAGTCAGAAAGTTCTATCTTTTAAACAGCACTTAAAAATTGAGTTCAAAAATTAAATTATTGATTTGTGGGGGCGGTGGGCGTGGCACCTAACATTTGAAATAAACTTGATCTGCTTGATCTACACAGGAGTCTTCCTGCCAAATTTGGTAACTCTAGCTTTTATAATAGCTGAGATCTGTGCGTTCTAAGAGGGGGGGGGGGGGGGGGGGGGGGGGAGGAAGGAAGGGGCCCGCCCGCCCGGGCCGGGGGCCGGGGCGGGGAAAAAAAAAATTTGGGGGGGGGGGGCCCCCCCCCCCCCCCCCCCCTCCACACAATTTTTTTTTAAAAAAAAAAAATTATTTTTCCCCTTTTTTCGGGGGGGGGGAAAAAAAAAACTAACAAAAAAATAGAATATATTATTACTAGAATATTGGCTTCAAGTTAAAAAGGAACTTCATGTTTTTGGTTGATATTAATATGTTGGCTATGAATATAAATTAAATAATGTAACTATTCAATATTATTATGCAGGAATGTGAGCTTATCGACCTTGTTTGGTTGCAACAAGCTCCTTGGTCTGTTACTATCTATCGGTCTAACGAACGAACTAAAGGAACGAACAAAATACTCGAAGACCAAAAGAACAAAAGACCAACGAACTAAAGACCAATGAACTAAAGACCAAAAGACTAATGAACTAAAGACCAAAAGACTAATGAACTAAAGACCAAAAGACCAACGAACTAAAGACCAAAAGATCAATGAACTAAAGACCAAAAGACTAATGAACTAAAATCAGGGATTTAGTTCGTTAGTTCAATTTGAGGAGTTCAAGCGAACTAACTCTGAACTAAACGGCGCAACTCTACTTGACAGGTCCGGCAACCCTTTCTTGACTTCCTCCCTTCTCTATTGACGCAGAATTGCAATACGTTTATTCCTTATTTGCTTTCAATTGAAATTGACTTCTGCTCAAGTTTTGAGTTTTCAAACTTATTTCAAGGTAAAAAATGTTGCTCTAGTTTGTAAGTGATTGTTTTTTTAAGTGATTGTATTCGTTGATTTTCTAGTTGCTGTGTAAGTTGTAAAATAAAAGGCAAATCGTTTCTGTCATACATTGTTGCTGGACGCAGTACATTTAGTTGACTTTTTAAAATGTCTGAATTTAATACCCGTAACGGAGCTTCGATTAATTTCGGCAAAAGAAAGGCCAGTTATGCAGCTGCAGGCGGTCAAAAGTCAAAAAAAAAACTAAATCCACTAACAATAACAAGAACGCCGCCAAGAACAACAACAACAACGCAGAGCCTCCGCAACCAACACTTGCAAAAGAGACTCACTTGGTGGAGAAGATATTGAAAAAGCGCTATGTGGGCGGGCGGCCTCAGCTGCTATTGAAATGGCGGAACTTTCCCGAAACGGAGAATACCTGGGAGCCCATTGAGAATCTAGGCGGAGAATGCATGGGAATGTTGGCCGACTTTGAAGCCAAAATGTTTGCTGAGCAATGCAAGAATAGGAACAAGGATAAATCGAAACCAAATCAAGATGGAAATCCATTGGCAAAGCTTCGCACTAAACGTAACAGCAGCCTCGTATGCCTCTCACGGGTTTGACTGGATTCAGGCAAACTGTCACACACGACTTTTCGGTTGATAAACAAGTCTAACAGTCGACCAAGCGCGACGCATGTGCTGCTCTCATTCATCAAACGCAGCATATGTATGCATATCTTTACCGTATATAAAACACATACCAACATATCTACGCCAACATCATGTACTTAGGTAATTAGTAGCGAGTTTTCTTCAGTTTTTTGTTTTTATTTGAAATTAACGCTTTCTGTATTGTTATCATGAGAAATCTGTCAATGACATTGTCCATGACGTATAGTGTATGTAAAATACACCTCGATATGAGCATTATTTCTGGGAAAAGTACAATTAAGATACAACCAACAATTGTAAAAACATGTACAGCTAAATAAAAAAACACGGGTGAAGCATAAAAATAACAACACACTAGCATTGGCCAATTAAAATACTTGCATTTTCACATTATTTCCGCTTTATTCACCTGCAGTTCAGCTCGAAAAACGAGTTTAAAAACTCGATCAAAAAACATACCTGAAGTGGTGCACCTTTTACATACAAACACCCTTAAGAAATGGTAAACAACAAATCAAAGAGCACACATGATTTTTAAACTGCATTTCCTATTGCCAACTACTGATGTGGTGCGGACTATCCTAAGCTTTAAATTCATCGCAGTGCAATTATCAAATATGCTATCGATAGCGAAAACTCTTTGCTTGACAGAAGAGTTATTGATTTGGGTTCGTTTCAGGGACTTAGTTCATTAGTTCATTTTTTGATGAACTATAGTTAAATCTTTAGTTCGTTCGTTCGAGTCTTAGTTCGTTATATAGTTCAATCTTTTGGTCTTCGAGTCTTTTAGTTCGTTATATAGTTCAATCACTAAGCAATGAACACATAGAGACGTCAAACAGCCCTGAAGCAGTTTGAGAGTCATTTTTCAAAACGGCTGCCCCACGAGAGACAGAAGCAGACTTCGGCTGAACGCTCGACCGGGTCAGCTCGCTGTTCGGCTCTCAGTACAAACAGTGAATAGCATCAAAACTGCTTCAGTCGCACAACGACAGCGGAACGATAAGCATGTGCGTACTTCTTTGCGCTGTACGATCGTTACCATGTGTGCGTGTATGCATGCACGGCCCGCGTATGAATGTATGCGGTGCTTGTGAAGTTTGGCAATAGGCAAATGCTTCGGCCAGCGTGCTGGCAGCCTGAAGTCAATTTTGTGTTTCGGCGTCGAGAGCCTAGAGACCGAGGCACAGGGCCGTAGTGAGGGTTTTACGGGCCCCTGTGCAATACTTATCAGGGACTTCTACTTAAATTACCTTAATTAATAAATATATTTGTGATTACCAAAGGAATTAAATTGTACAAATATATCCCCATTAATAACATTTTTATGTTTGGTAACAGTGAGCCCCTGACTGTTGAGAGCCCTTCTGTACCGCACACCCTGCGCACTTTTAGCTACGGGCCTGGCCAGCGTGAAATCAACTGTGTGTTTGTTTTTGTCTTTGTCATCGAGAGCTAAGAGACCGAATTACAGTGAGCCAAAATGGTTATTTGGCGGCAATTATTTTAGCATCTGAAAACATGTGTATTTATGTTTAATTTTTGAGAATATGGATTGAATATTCATATTTATATTATATTTTGTAGAGCAAAATTATAATATCAAAAATAAGTTTTGATAATTATAAATTTTTTTGTATATGACTTTACCAATATTGACAAAATTTGTGAATTAAAATAAAAAATTCGGAATACATAAATATGTAATTACTAAATAAAATTATCCTTATAGAACAGAGGAGGTTTTAACATTTTCGCCGCAAGATAACCATTTTTGCCCACTGTACCTGTCTCTAGGCTCTCAACGCCGAAACACAAAATTGACTTCAGGCTGCCAGCGCGCTGGCCGAAGCATTTGCCTATTGCCAAACTTCACAAGCACCGCATACATTCATACGCGGGCCGTGCATGCATACACGCACACATGGAAACGATCGTACAGCGCAAAGAAGTACGCACATGCTTATCGTTCCGCTGTCGTTGTGCGACTGAAGCAGTTTTGATGCTTTGCACTGTTTGTACTGAGAGCCGAACAGCGAGCTGACCCGGTCGAGCGTTCAGCCGAAGTCTGCTTCTGTTCTTCTTCTTCTGTGGGGCAGCCGTTTTGAAAAATGACTCTCAAACTGCTTCAGGGCTGTTTGACGTCTCTATGTGTTCATTGCTTAGTGGTTCAATCTTTAGTTCGTTCGTTCGAGTCTTTTGGTCTTTAGTTCGTTCGTCAAAATCTTGTTCTTTCATTGACATCGTACAATTTTGCCATTCTCCGCGCATGTTTGCAACTGTCGATCGTAAAAAGTAAATGTTTTTAAATAAAAAATAGTTGCATGTGGTATTAAAAATATATTAGGCTTAATTATGTTTAAATTTAAATTAAAAATAAAAATCAAAATTCAAAAACTAACAAAAAAATAGAATATATTATTACTAGAATATTGGCTTCAAGTTAAAAAGGAACTTCATGTTTTTGGTTGATATTAATATGTTGGCTAAGAATATAAATTAAATAATGTAACTATTCAATATTATTATGCAGGAATGTGAGCTTATCGACCTTGTTTGGTTGCAACAAGCTCCTTGGTCTGTTACTATCTATCGGTCTAACGAACGAACTAAAGGAACGAACAAAATACTCGAAGACCAAAAGAACAAAAGACCAACGAACTAAAGACCAATGAACTAAAGACCAAAAGACTAATGAACTAAAGACCAAAAGACTAATGAACTAAAGACCAAAAGACCAACGAACTAAAGACCAAAAGATCAATGAACTAAAGACCAAAAGACTAATGAACTAAAATCAGGGATTTAGTTCGTTAGTTCAATTTGAGGAGTTCAAGCGAACTAACTCTGAACTAAACGGCACAACTCTACTTGACAGGTCCGGCAACCCTTTCTTGACTTTCTCCCTTCTCTATTGACGCAGAATTGCAATACGTTTATTCCTTATTTGCTTTCAATTGAAATTGACTTCTGCTCAAGTTTTGAGTTTTCAAACTTATTTCAAGGTAAAAAAATGTTGCTCTAGTTTGTAAGTGATTGTTTTTTTAAGTGATTGTATTCGTTGATTTTCTAGTTGCTGTGTAAGTTGTAAAATAAAAGGCAAATCGTTTCTGTCATACATTGTTGCTGGACGCAGTACATTTAGTTGACTTTTTAAAATGTCTGAATTTAATACCCGTAACGGAGCTTCGATTAATTTCGGCAAAAGAAAGGCCAGTTATGCAGCTGCAGGCGGTCAAAAGTCAAAAAAAACTAAATCCACTAACAATAACAAGAACGCCGCCAAGAACAACAACAACAACGCAGAGCCTCCGCAACCAACACTTGCAAAAGAGACTCACTTGGTGGAGAAGATATTGAAAAAGCGCTATGTGGGCGGGCGGCCTCAGCTGCTATTGAAATGGCGGAACTTTCCCGAAACGGAGAATACCTGGGAGCCCATTGAGAATCTAGGCGGAGAATGCATGGGAATGTTGGCCGACTTTGAAGCCAAAATGTTTGCTGAGCAATGCAAGAATAGGAACAAGGATAAATCGAAACCAAATCAAGATGAAATCCATTGGCAAAGCTTCGCACTAAACGTAACAGCAGCCTCGTATGCCTCTCACGGGTTTGACTGGATTCAGGCAAACTGTCACACACGACTTTTCGGTTGATAAACAAGTCTAACAGTCGACCAAGCGCGACGCATGTGCTGCTCTCATTCATCAAACGCAGCATATGTATGCATATCTTTACCGTATATAAAACACATACCAACATATCTACGCCAACATCATGTACTTAGGTAATTAGTAGCGAGTTTTCTTCAGTTTTTTGTTTTTATTTGAAATTAACGCTTTCTGTATTGTTATCATGAGAAATCTGTCAATGACATTGTCCATGACGTATAGTGTATGTAAAATACACCTCGATATGAGCATTATTTCTGGGAAAAGTACAATTAAGATACAACCAACAATTGTAAAAACATGTACAGCTAAATAAAAAAACACGGGTGAAGCATAAAAATAACAACACACTAGCATTGGCCAATTAAAATACTTGCATTTTCACATTATTTCCGCTTTATTCACCTGCAGTTCAGCTCGAAAAACGAGTTTAAAAACTCGATCAAAAAACATACCTGAAGTGGTGCACCTTTTACATACAAACACCCTTAAGAAATGGTAAACAACAAATCAAAGAGCACACATGATTTTTAAACTGCATTTCCTATTGCCAACTACTGATGTGGTGCGGACTATCCTAAGCTTTAAATTCATCGCAGTGCAATTATCAAATATGCTATCGATAGCGAAAACTCTTTGCTTGACAGAAGAGTTATTGATTTGGAGTTCGTTTCAGGGACTTAGTTCATTAGTTCATTTTTTGATGAACTATAGTTAAATCTTTAGTTCGTTCGTTCGAGTCTTAGTTCGTTATATAGTTCAATCTTTTGGTCTTCGAGTCTTTTAGTTCGTTATATAGTTCAATCACTAAGCAATGAACACATAGAGACGTCAAACAGCCCTGAAGCAGTTTGAGAGTCATTTTTCAAAACGGCTGCCCCACAGAAGAAGAAGAACAGAAGCAGACTTCGGCTGAACGCTCGACCGGGTCAGCTCGCTGTTCGGCTCTCAGTACAAACAGTGAATAGCATCAAAACTGCTTCAGTCGCACAACGACAGCGGAACGATAAGCATGTGCGTACTTCTTTGCGCTGTACGATCGTTACCATGTGTGCGTGTATGCATGCACGGCCCGCGTATGAATGTATGCGGTGCTTGTGAAGTTTGGCAATAGGCAAATGCTTCGGCCAGCGTGCTGGCAGCCTGAAGTCAATTTTGTGTTTCGGCGTCGAGAGCCTAGAGACCGAGGCACAGGGCCGTAGTGAGGGTTTTACGGGCCCCTGTGCAATACTTATCAGGGACTTCTACTTAAATTACCTTAATTAATAAATATATTTGTGATTACCAAAGGAATTAAATTGTACAAATATATCCCCATTAATAACATTTTTATGTTTGGTAACAGTGAGCCCCTGACTGTTGAGAGCCCTTCTGTACCGCACACCCTGCGCACTTTTAGCTACGGGCCTGGCCAGCGTGAAATCAACTGTGTGTTTGTTTTTGTCTTTGTCATCGAGAGCTAAGAGACCGAATTACAGTGAGCCAAAATGGTTATTTGGCGGCAATTATTTTAGCATCTGAAAACATGTGTATTTATGTTTAATTTTTGAGAATATGGATTGAATATTCATATTTATATTATATTTTGTAGAGCAAAATTATAATATCAAAAATAAGTTTTGATAATTATAAATTTTTTGTATATGACTTTACCAATATTGACAAAATTTGTGAATTAAAATAAAAAATTCGGAATACATAAATATGTAATTACTAAATAAAATTATCCTTATAGAACAGAGGAGGTTTTAACATTTTCGCCGCAAGATAACCATTTTTTGCCCACTGTACCTGTCTCTAGGCTCTCAACGCCGAAACACAAAATTGACTTCAGGCTGCCAGCGCGCTGGCCGAAGCATTTGCCTATTGCCAAACTTCACAAGCACCGCATACATTCATACGCGGGCCGTGCATGCATACACGCACACATGGAAACGATCGTACAGCGCAAAGAAGTACGCACATGCTTATCGTTCCGCTGTCGTTGTGCGACTGAAGCAGTTTTGATGCTTTGCACTGTTTGTACTGAGAGCCGAACAGCGAGCTGACCCGGTCGAGCGTTCAGCCGAAGTCTGCTTCTGTTCTTCTTCTTCTGTGGGGCAGCCGTTTTGAAAAATGACTCTCAAACTGCTTCAGGGCTGTTTGACGTCTCTATGTGTTCATTGCTTAGTGGTTCAATCTTTAGTTCGTTCGTTCGAGTCTTTTGGTCTTTAGTTCGTTCGTCAAAATCTTGTTCTTTCATTGACATCGTACAATTTTGCCATTCTCCGCGCATGTTTGCAACTGTCGATCGTAAAAAGTAAATGTTTTAAATAAAAAATAGTTGCATGTGGTATTAAAAATATATTAGGCTTAATTATGTTTAAATTTAAATTAAAAATAAAAATCAAAATTCAAAAACTAACAAAAAAATAGAATATATTATTACTAGAATATTGGCTTCAAGTTAAAAAGGAACTTCATGTTTTTGGTTGATATTAATATGTTGGCTAAGAATATAAATTAAATAATGTAACTATTCAATATTATTATGCAGGAATGTGAGCTTATCGACCTTGTTTGGTTGCAACAAGCTCCTTGGTCTGTTACTATCTATCGGTCTAACTAAAGGAACGAACAAAATACTCGAAGACCAAAAGAACAAAAGACCAACGAACTAAAGACCAATGAACTAAAGACCAAAAGACTAATGAACTAAAGACCAAAAGACTAATGAACTAAAGACCAAAAGACCAACGAACTAAAGACCAAAAGATCAATGAACTAAAGACCAAAAGACTAATGAACTAAAATCAGGGATTTAGTTCGTTAGTTCAATTTGAGGAGTTCAAGCGAACTAACTCTGAACTAAACGGCACAACTCTACTTGACAGGTCCGGCAACCCTTTCTTGACTTTCTCCCTTCTCTATTGACGCAGAATTGCAATACGTTTATTCCTTATTTGCTTTCAATTGAAATTGACTTCTGCTCAAGTTTTGAGTTTTCAAACTTATTTCAAGGTAAAAAATGTTGCTCTAGTTTGTAAGTGATTGTTTTTTAAGTGATTGTATTCGTTGATTTTCTAGTTGCTGTGTAAGTTGTAAAATAAAAAGGCAAATCGTTTCTGTCATACATTGTTGCTGGACGCAGTACATTTAGTTGACTTTTTTAAAATGTCTGAATTTAATACCCGTAACGGAGCTTCGATTAATTTCGGCAAAAGAAAGGCCAGTTATGCAGCTGCAGGCGGTCAAAAGTCAAAAAAAACTAAATCCACTAACAATAACAAGAACGCCGCCAAGAACAACAACAACAACGCAGAGCCTCCGCAACCAACACTTGCAAAAGAGACTCACTTGGTGGAGAAGATATTGAAAAAGCGCTATGTGGGCGGGCGGCCTCAGCTGCTATTGAAATGGCGGAACTTTCCCGAAACGGAGAATACCTGGGAGCCCATTGAGAATCTAGGCGGAGAATGCATGGGAATGTTGGCCGACTTTGAAGCCAAAATGTTTGCTGAGCAATGCAAGAATAGGAACAAGGATAAATCGAAACCAAATCAAGATGAGAAATCCATTGGCAAAGCTTCGCACTAAACGTAACAGCAGCCTCGTATGCCTCTCACGGGTTTGACTGGATTCAGGCAAACTGTCACACACGACTTTTCGGTTGATAAACAAGTCTAACAGTCGACCAAGCGCGACGCATGTGCTGCTCTCATTCATCAAACGCAGCATATGTATGCATATCTTTACCGTATATAAAACACATACCAACATATCTACGCCAACATCATGTACTTAGGTAATTAGTAGCGAGTTTTCTTCAGTTTTTTGTTTTTATTTGAAATTAACGCTTTCTGTATTGTTATCATGAGAAATCTGTCAATGACATTGTCCATGACGTATAGTGTATGTAAAATACACCTCGATATGAGCATTATTTCTGGGAAAAGTACAATTAAGATACAACCAACAATTGTAAAAACATGTACAGCTAAATAAAAAAACACGGGTGAAGCATAAAAATAACAACACACTAGCATTGGCCAATTAAAATACTTGCATTTTCACATTATTTCCGCTTTATTCACCTGCAGTTCAGCTCGAAAAACGAGTTTAAAAACTCGATCAAAAAACATACCTGAAGTGGTGCACCTTTTACATACAAACACCCTTAAGAAATGGTAAACAACAAATCAAAGAGCACACATGATTTTTAAACTGCATTTCCTATTGCCAACTACTGATGTGGTGCGGACTATCCTAAGCTTTAAATTCATCGCAGTGGAATTATCAAATATGCTATCGATAGCGAAAACTCTTTGCTTGACAGAAGAGTTGTTGATTTGGAGTTCGTTTCAGGGACTTAGTTCATTAGTTCATTTTTTGATGAACTATAGTTAAATCTTTAGTTCGTTCGTTCGAGTCTTAGTTCGTTATATAGTTCAATCTTTTGGTCTTCGAGTCTTTTAGTTCGTTATATAGTTCAATCACTAAGCAATGAACACATAGAGACGTCAAACAGCCCTGAAGCAGTTTGAGAGTCATTTTTCAAAACGGCTGCCCCACAGAAGAAGAAGAACAGAAGCAGACTTCGGCTGAACGCTCGACCGGGTCAGCTCGCTGTTCGGCTCTCAGTACAAACAGTGAATAGCATCAAAACTGCTTCAGTCGCACAACGACAGCGGAACGATAAGCATGTGCGTACTTCTTTGCGCTGTACGATCGTTACCATGTGTGCGTGTATGCATGCACGGCCCGCGTATGAATGTATGCGGTGCTTGTGAAGTTTGGCAATAGGCAAATGCTTCGGCCAGCGTGCTGGCAGCCTGAAGTCAATTTTGTGTTTCGGCGTCGAGCCTAGAGACCGAGGCACAGGGCCGTAGTGAGGGTTTTACGGGCCCCTGTGCAATACTTATCAGGGACTTCTACTTAAATTACCTTAATTAATAAATATATTTGTGATTACCAAAGGAATTAAATTGTACAAATATATCCCCATTAATAACATTTTTATGTTTGGTAACAGTGAGCCCCTGACTGTTGAGAGCCCTTCTGTACCGCACACCCTGCGCACTTTTAGCTACGGGCCTGGCCAGCGTGAAATCAACTGTGTGTTTGTTTTTGTCTTTGTCATCGAGAGCTAAGAGACCGAATTACAGTGAGCCAAAATGGTTATTTGGCGGCAATTATTTTAGCATCTGAAAACATGTGTATTTATGTTTAATTTTTGAGAATATGGATTGAATATTCATATTTATATTATATTTTGTAGAGCAAAATTATAATATCAAAAATAAGTTTTGATAATTATAAATTTTTTGTATATGACTTTACCAATATTGACAAAATTTGTGAATTAAAATAAAAAATTCGGAATACATAAATATGTAATTACTAAATAAAATTATCCTTATAGAACAGAGGAGGTTTTAACATTTTCGCCGCAAGATAACCATTTTTTGCCCACTGTACCTGTCTCTAGGCTCTCAACGCCGAAACACAAAATTGACTTCAGGCTGCCAGCGCGCTGGCCGAAGCATTTGCCTATTGCCAAACTTCACAAGCACCGCATACATTCATACGCGGGCCGTGCATGCATACACGCACACATGGAAACGATCGTACAGCGCAAAGAAGTACGCACATGCTTATCGTTCCGCTGTCGTTGTGCGACTGAAGCAGTTTTGATGCTTTGCACTGTTTGTACTGAGAGCCGAACAGCGAGCTGACCCGGTCGAGCGTTCAGCCGAAGTCTGCTTCTGTTCTTCTTCTTCTGTGGGGCAGCCGTTTTGAAAAATGACTCTCAAACTGCTTCAGGGCTGTTTGACGTCTCTATGTGTTCATTGCTTAGTGGTTCAATCTTTAGTTCGTTCGTTCGAGTCTTTTGGTCTTTAGTTCGTTCGTCAAAATCTTGTTCTTTCATTGACATCGTACAATTTTGCCATTCTCCGCGCATGTTTGCAACTGTCGATCGTAAAAAGTAAATGTTTTAAATAAAAAATAGTTGCATGTGGTATTAAAAATATATTAGGCTTAATTATGTTTAAATTTAAATTAAAAATAAAAATCAAAATTCAAAAACTAACAAAAAAAATAGAATATATTATTACTAGAATATTGGCTTCAAGTTAAAAAGGAACTTCATGTTTTTGGTTGATATTAATATGTTGGCTAAGAATATAAATTAAATAATGTAACTATTCAATATTATTATGCAGGAATGTGAGCTTATCGACCTTGTTTGGTTGCAACAAGCTCCTTGGTCTGTTACTATCTATCGGTCTAACGAACGAACAAAATACTCGAAGACCAAAAGAACAAAAGACCAACGAACTAAAGACCAATGAACTAAAGACCAAAAGACTAATGAACTAAAGACCAAAAGACTAATGAACTAAAGACCAAAAGACCAACGAACTAAAGACCAAAAGATCAATGAACTAAAGACCAAAAGACTAATGAACTAAAATCAGGGATTTAGTTCGTTAGTTCAATTTGAGGAGTTCAAGCGAACTAACTCTGAACTAAACGGCACAACTCTACTTGACAGGTCCGGCAACCCTTTCTTGACTTTCTCCCTTCTCTATTGACGCAGAATTGCAATACGTTTATTCCTTATTTGCTTTCAATTGAAATTGACTTCTGCTCAAGTTTTGAGTTTTCAAACTTATTTCAAGGTAAAAAATGTTGCTCTAGTTTGTAAGTGATTGTTTTTTAAGTGATTGTATTCGTTGATTTTCTAGTTGCTGTGTAAGTTGTAAAATAAAAAGGCAAATCGTTTCTGTCATACATTGTTGCTGGACGCAGTACATTTAGTTGACTTTTTTAAAATGTCTGAATTTAATACCCGTAACGGAGCTTCGATTAATTTCGGCAAAAGAAAGGCCAGTTATGCAGCTGCAGGCGGTCAAAAGTCAAAAAAAACTAAATCCACTAACAATAACAAGAACGCCGCCAAGAACAACAACAACAACGCAGAGCCTCCGCAACCAACACTTGCAAAAGAGACTCACTTGGTGGAGAAGATATTGAAAAAGCGCTATGTGGGCGGGCGGCCTCAGCTGCTATTGAAATGGCGGAACTTTCCCGAAACGGAGAATACCTGGGAGCCCATTGAGAATCTAGGCGGAGAATGCATGGGAATGTTGGCCGACTTTGAAGCCAAAATGTTTGCTGAGCAATGCAAGAATAGGAACAAGGATAAATCGAAACCAAATCAAGATGGAAATCCATTGGCAAAGCTTCGCACTAAACGTAACAGCAGCCTCGTATGCCTCTCACGGGTTTGACTGGATTCAGGCAAACTGTCACACACGACTTTTCGGTTGATAAACAAGTCTAACAGTCGACCAAGCGCGACGCATGTGCTGCTCTCATTCATCAAACGCAGCATATGTATGCATATCTTTACCGTATATAAAACACATACCAACATATCTACGCCAACATCATGTACTTAGGTAATTAGTAGCGAGTTTTCTTCAGTTTTTGTTTTTATTTGAAATTAACGCTTTCTGTATTGTTATCATGAGAAATCTGTCAATGACATTGTCCATGACGTATAGTGTATGTAAATACACCTCGATATGAGCATTATTTCTGGGAAAAGTACAATTAAGATACAACCAACAATTGTAAAAACATGTACAGCTAAATAAAAAAAACACGGGTGAAGCATAAAAATAACAACACACTAGCATTGGCCAATTAAAATACTTGCATTTTCACATTATTTCCGCTTTATTCACCTGCAGTTCAGCTCGAAAAACGAGTTTAAAAACTCGATCAAAAAACATACCTGAAGTGGTGCACCTTTTACATACAAACACCCTTAAGAAATGGTAAACAACAAATCAAAGAGCACACATGATTTTAAACTGCATTTCCTATTGCCAACTACTGATGTGGTGCGGACTATCCTAAGCTTTAAATTCATCGCAGTGCAATTATCAAATATGCTATCGATAGCGAAAACTCTTTGCTTGACAGAAGAGTTGTTGATTTGGAGTTCGTTTCAGGGACTTAGTTCATTAGTTCATTTTTGATGAACTATAGTTAAATCTTTAGTTCGTTCGTTCGAGTCTTAGTTCGTTATATAGTTCAATCTTTTGGTCTTCGAGTCTTTTAGTTCGTTATATAGTTCAATCACTAAGCAATGAACACATAGAGACGTCAAACAGCCCTGAAGCAGTTTGAGAGTCATTTTTCAAAACGGCTGCCCCACAGAAGAAGAAGAACAGAAGCAGACTTCGGCTGAACGCTCGACCGGGTCAGCTCGCTGTTCGGCTCTCAGTACAAACAGTGAATAGCATCAAAACTGCTTCAGTCGCACAACGACAGCGGAACGATAAGCATGTGCGTACTTCTTTGCGCTGTACGATCGTTACCATGTGTGCGTGTATGCATGCACGGCCCGCGTATGAATGTATGCGGTGCTTGTGAAGTTTGGCAATAGGCAAATGCTTCGGCCAGCGTGCTGGCAGCCTGAAGTCAATTTTGTGTTTCGGCGTCGAGCCTAGAGACCGAGGCACAGGGCCGTAGTGAGGGTTTTACGGGCCCCTGTGCAATACTTATCAGGGACTTCTACTTAAATTACCTTAATTAATAAATATATTTGTGATTACCAAAGGAATTAAATTGTACAAATATATCCCCATTAATAACATTTTTATGTTTGGTAACAGTGAGCCCCTGACTGTTGAGAGCCCTTCTGTACCGCACACCCTGCGCACTTTTAGCTACGGGCCTGGCCAGCGTGAAATCAACTGTGTGTTTGTTTTTGTCTTTGTCATCGAGAGCTAAGAGACCGAATTACAGTGAGCCAAAATGGTTATTTGGCGGCAATTATTTTAGCATCTGAAAACATGTGTATTTATGTTTAATTTTTGAGAATATGGATTGAATATTCATATTTATATTATATTTTGTAGAGCAAAATTATAATATCAAAAATAAGTTTTGATAATTATAAATTTTTTGTATATGACTTTACCAATATTGACAAAATTTGTGAATTAAAATAAAAAATTCGGAATACATAAATATGTAATTACTAAATAAAATTATCCTTATAGAACAGAGGAGGTTTTAACATTTTCGCCGCAAGATAACCATTTTTGCCCACTGTACCTGTCTCTAGGCTCTCAACGCCGAAACACAAAATTGACTTCAGGCTGCCAGCGCGCTGGCCGAAGCATTGCCTATTGCCAAACTTCACAAGCACCGCATACATTCATACGCGGGCCGTGCATGCATACACGCACACATGGAAACGATCGTACAGCGCAAAGAAGTACGCACATGCTTATCGTTCCGCTGTCGTTGTGCGACTGAAGCAGTTTTGATGCTTTGCACTGTTTGTACTGAGAGCCGAACAGCGAGCTGACCCGGTCGAGCGTTCAGCCGAAGTCTGCTTCTGTTCTTCTTCTTCTGTGGGGCAGCCGTTTTGAAAAATGACTCTCAAACTGCTTCAGGGCTGTTTGACGTCTCTATGTGTTCATTGCTTAGTGGTTCAATCTTTAGTTCGTTCGTTCGAGTCTTTTGGTCTTTAGTTCGTTCGTCAAAATCTTGTTCTTTCATTGACATCGTACAATTTTGCCATTCTCCGCGCATGTTTGCAACTGTCGATCGTAAAAAGTAAATGTTTTAAATAAAAAATAGTTGCATGTGGTATTAAAAATATATTAGGCTTAATTATGTTTAAATTTAAATTAAAAATAAAAATCAAAATTCAAAAACTAACAAAAAAATAGAATATATTATTACTAGAATATTGGCTTCAAGTTAAAAAGGAACTTCATGTTTTTGGTTGATATTAATATGTTGGCTAAGAATATAAATTAAATAATGTAACTATTCAATATTATTATGCAGGAATGTGAGCTTATCGACCTTGTTTGGTTGCAACAAGCTCCTTGGTCTGTTACTATCTATCGGTCTAACGAACGAACAAAATACTCGAAGACCAAAAGAACAAAAGACCAACGAACTAAAGACCAATGAACTAAAGACCAAAAGACTAATGAACTAAAGACCAAAAGACTAATGAACTAAAGACCAAAAGACCAACGAACTAAAGACCAAAAGATCAATGAACTAAAGACCAAAAGACTAATGAACTAAAATCAGGGATTTAGTTCGTTAGTTCAATTTGAGGAGTTCAAGCGAACTAACTCTGAACTAAACGGCACAACTCTACTTGACAGGTCCGGCAACCCTTTCTTGACTTTCTCCCTTCTCTATTGACGCAGAATTGCAATACGTTTATTCCTTATTTGCTTTCAATTGAAATTGACTTCTGCTCAAGTTTTGAGTTTTCAAACTTATTTCAAGGTAAAAAATGTTGCTCTAGTTTGTAAGTGATTGTTTTTTTAAGTGATTGTATTCGTTGATTTTCTAGTTGCTGTGTAAGTTGTAAAATAAAAAGGCAAATCGTTTCTGTCATACATTGTTGCTGGACGCAGTACATTTAGTTGACTTTTTAAAATGTCTGAATTTAATACCCGTAACGGAGCTTCGATTAATTTCGGCAAAAGAAAGGCCAGTTATGCAGCTGCAGGCGGTCAAAAGTCAAAAAAAACTAAATCCACTAACAATAACAAGAACGCCGCCAAGAACAACAACAACAACGCAGAGCCTCCGCAACCAACACTTGCAAAAGAGACTCACTTGGTGGAGAAGATATTGAAAAAGCGCTATGTGGGCGGGCGGCCTCAGCTGCTATTGAAATGGCGGAACTTTCCCGAAACGGAGAATACCTGGGAGCCCATTGAGAATCTAGGCGGAGAATGCATGGGAATGTTGGCCGACTTTGAAGCCAAAATGTTTGCTGAGCAATGCAAGAATAGGAACAAGGATAAATCGAAACCAAATCAAGATGAGAAATCCATTGGCAAAGCTTCGCACTAAACGTAACAGCAGCCTCGTATGCCTCTCACGGGTTTGACTGGATTCAGGCAAACTGTCACACACGACTTTTCGGTTGATAAACAAGTCTAACAGTCGACCAAGCGCGACGCATGTGCTGCTCTCATTCATCAAACGCAGCATATGTATGCATATCTTTACCGTATATAAAACACATACCAACATATCTACGCCAACATCATGTACTTAGGTAATTAGTAGCGAGTTTTCTTCAGTTTTTTGTTTTTATTTGAAATTAACGCTTTCTGTATTGTTATCATGAGAAATCTGTCAATGACATTGTCCATGACGTATAGTGTATGTAAAATACACCTCGATATGAGCATTATTTCTGGGAAAAGTACAATTAAGATACAACCAACAATTGTAAAAACATGTACAGCTAAATAAAAAAACACGGGTGAAGCATAAAAATAACAACACACTAGCATTGGCCAATTAAAATACTTGCATTTTCACATTATTTCCGCTTTATTCACCTGCAGTTCAGCTCGAAAAACGAGTTTAAAAACTCGATCAAAAAACATACCTGAAGTGGTGCACCTTTTACATACAAACACCCTTAAGAAATGGTAAACAACAAATCAAAGAGCACACATGATTTTTAAACTGCATTTCCTATTGCCAACTACTGATGTGGTGCGGACTATCCTAAGCTTTAAATTCATCGCAGTGCAATTATCAAATATGCTATCGATAGCGAAAACTCTTTGCTTGACAGAAGAGTTGTTGATTTGGAGTTCGTTTCAGGGACTTAGTTCATTAGTTCATTTTTTGATGAACTATAGTTAAATCTTTAGTTCGTTCGTTCGAGTCTTAGTTCGTTATATAGTTCAATCTTTTGGTCTTCGAGTCTTTTAGTTCGTTATATAGTTCAATCACTAAGCAATGAACACATAGAGACGTCAAACAGCCCTGAAGCAGTTTGAGAGTCATTTTTCAAAACGGCTGCCCCACAGAAGAAGAAGAACAGAAGCAGACTTCGGCTGAACGCTCGACCGGGTCAGCTCGCTGTTCGGCTCTCAGTACAAACAGTGAATAGCATCAAAACTGCTTCAGTCGCACAACGACAGCGGAACGATAAGCATGTGCGTACTTCTTTGCGCTGTACGATCGTTACCATGTGTGCGTGTATGCATGCACGGCCCGCGTATGAATGTATGCGGTGCTTGTGAAGTTTGGCAATAGGCAAATGCTTCGGCCAGCGTGCTGGCAGCCTGAAGTCAATTTTGTGTTTCGGCGTCGAGCCTAGAGACCGAGGCACAGGGCCGTAGTGAGGGTTTTACGGGCCCCTGTGCAATACTTATCAGGGACTTCTACTTAAATTACCTTAATTAATAAATATATTTGTGATTACCAAAGGAATTAAATTGTACAAATATATCCCCATTAATAACATTTTTTATGTTTGGTAACAGTGAGCCCCTGACTGTTGAGAGCCCTTCTGTACCGCACACCCTGCGCACTTTTAGCTACGGGCCTGGCCAGCGTGAAATCAACTGTGTGTTTGTTTTTGTCTTTGTCATCGAGAGCTAAGAGACCGAATTACAGTGAGCCAAAATGGTTATTTGGCGGCAATTATTTTAGCATCTGAAAACATGTGTATTTATGTTTAATTTTTGAGAATATGGATTGAATATTCATATTTATATTATATTTTGTAGAGCAAAATTATAATATCAAAAATAAGTTTTGATAATTATAAATTTTTTGTATATGACTTTACCAATATTGACAAAATTTGTGAATTAAAATAAAAAATTCGGAATACATAAATATGTAATTACTAAATAAAATTATCCTTATAGAACAGAGGAGGTTTTAACATTTTCGCCGCAAGATAACCATTTTTGCCCACTGTACCTGTCTCTAGGCTCTCAACGCCGAAACACAAAATTGACTTCAGGCTGCCAGCGCGCTGGCCGAAGCATTGCCTATTGCCAAACTTCACAAGCACCGCATACATTCATACGCGGGCCGTGCATGCATACACGCACACATGGAAACGATCGTACAGCGCAAAGAAGTACGCACATGCTTATCGTTCCGCTGTCGTTGTGCGACTGAAGCAGTTTTGATGCTTTGCACTGTTTGTACTGAGAGCCGAACAGCGAGCTGACCCGGTCGAGCGTTCAGCCGAAGTCTGCTTCTGTTCTTCTTCTTCTGTGGGGCAGCCGTTTTGAAAAATGACTCTCAAACTGCTTCAGGGCTGTTTGACGTCTCTATGTGTTCATTGCTTAGTGGTTCAATCTTTAGTTCGTTCGTTCGAGTCTTTTGGTCTTTAGTTCGTTCGTCAAAATCTTGTTCTTTCATTGACATCGTACAATTTTGCCATTCTCCGCGCATGTTTGCAACTGTCGATCGTAAAAAGTAAATGTTTTAAATAAAAAATAGTTGCATGTGGTATTAAAAATATATTAGGCTTAATTATGTTTAAATTTAAATTAAAAATAAAAATCAAAATTCAAAAACTAACAAAAAAATAGAATATATTATTACTAGAATATTGGCTTCAAGTTAAAAAGGAACTTCATGTTTTTGGTTGATATTAATATGTTGGCTAAGAATATAAATTAAATAATGTAACTATTCAATATTATTATGCAGGAATGTGAGCTTATCGACCTTGTTTGGTTGCAACAAGCTCCTTGGTCTGTTACTATCTATCTATCGGTCGAACTAAGGAACGAACAAAATACTCGAAGACCAAAAGAACAAAAGACCAACGAACTAAAGACCAATGAACTAAAGACCAAAAGACTAATGAACTAAAGACCAAAAGACTAATGAACTAAAGACCAAAAGACCAACGAACTAAAGACCAAAAGATCAATGAACTAAAGACCAAAAGACTAATGAACTAAAATCAGGGATTTAGTTCGTTAGTTCAATTTGAGGAGTTCAAGCGAACTAACTCTGAACTAAACGGCACAACTCTACTTGACAGGTCCGGCAACCCTTTCTTGACTTTCTCCCTTCTCTATTGACGCAGAATTGCAATACGTTTATTCCTTATTTGCTTTCAATTGAAATTGACTTCTGCTCAAGTTTTGAGTTTTCAAACTTATTTCAAGGTAAAAAATGTTGCTCTAGTTTGTAAGTGATTGTTTTTTTAAGTGATTGTATTCGTTGATTTTCTAGTTGCTGTGTAAGTTGTAAAATAAAAAGGCAAATCGTTTCTGTCATACATTGTTGCTGGACGCAGTACATTTAGTTGACTTTTTAAAATGTCTGAATTTAATACCCGTAACGGAGCTTCGATTAATTTCGGCAAAAGAAAGGCCAGTTATGCAGCTGCAGGCGGTCAAAAGTCAAAAAAAACTAAATCCACTAACAATAACAAGAACGCCGCCAAGAACAACAACAACAACGCAGAGCCTCCGCAACCAACACTTGCAAAAGAGACTCACTTGGTGGAGAAGATATTGAAAAAGCGCTATGTGGGCGGGCGGCCTCAGCTGCTATTGAAATGGCGGAACTTTCCCGAAACGGAGAATACCTGGGAGCCCATTGAGAATCTAGGCGGAGAATGCATGGGAATGTTGGCCGACTTTGAAGCCAAAATGTTTGCTGAGCAATGCAAGAATAGGAACAAGGATAAATCGAAACCAAATCAAGATGAGAAATCCATTGGCAAAGCTTCGCACTAAACGTAACAGCAGCCTCGTATGCCTCTCACGGGTTTGACTGGATTCAGGCAAACTGTCACACACGACTTTTCGGTTGATAAACAAGTCTAACAGTCGACCAAGCGCGACGCATGTGCTGCTCTCATTCATCAAACGCAGCATATGTATGCATATCTTTACCGTATATAAAACACATACCAACATATCTACGCCAACATCATGTACTTAGGTAATTAGTAGCGAGTTTTCTTCAGTTTTTTGTTTTTTATTTGAAATTAACGCTTTCTGTATTGTTATCATGAGAAATCTGTCAATGACATTGTCCATGACGTATAGTGTATGTAAAATACACCTCGATATGAGCATTATTTCTGGGAAAAGTACAATTAAGATACAACCAACAATTGTAAAAACATGTACAGCTAAATAAAAAAACACGGGTGAAGCATAAAAATAACAACACACTAGCATTGGCCAATTAAAATACTTGCATTTTCACATTATTTCCGCTTTATTCACCTGCAGTTCAGCTCGAAAAACGAGTTTAAAAACTCGATCAAAAAACATACCTGAAGTGGTGCACCTTTTACATACAAACACCCTTAAGAAATGGTAAACAACAAATCAAAAGAGCACACATGATTTTTAAACTGCATTTCCTATTGCCAACTACTGATGTGGTGCGGACTATCCTAAGCTTTAAATTCATCGCAGTGGAATTATCAAATATGCTATCGATAGCGAAAACTCTTTGCTTGACAGAAGAGTTGTTGATTTGGAGTTCGTTTCAGGGACTTAGTTCATTAGTTCATTTTTTGATGAACTATAGTTAAATCTTTAGTTCGTTCGTTCGAGTCTTAGTTCGTTATATAGTTCAATCTTTTGGTCTTCGAGTCTTTTAGTTCGTTATATAGTTCAATCACTAAGCAATGAACACATAGAGACGTCAAACAGCCCTGAAGCAGTTTGAGAGTCATTTTTCAAAACGGCTGCCCCACAGAAGAAGAAGAACAGAAGCAGACTTCGGCTGAACGCTCGACCGGGTCAGCTCGCTGTTCGGCTCTCAGTACAAACAGTGAATAGCATCAAAACTGCTTCAGTCGCACAACGACAGCGGAACGATAAGCATGTGCGTACTTCTTTGCGCTGTACGATCGTTACCATGTGTGCGTGTATGCATGCACGGCCCGCGTATGAATGTATGCGGTGCTTGTGAAGTTTGGCAATAGGCAAATGCTTCGGCCAGCGTGCTGGCAGCCTGAAGTCAATTTTGTGTTTCGGCGTCGAGCCTAGAGACCGAGGCACAGGGCCGTAGTGAGGGTTTTACGGGCCCCTGTGCAATACTTATCAGGGACTTCTACTTAAATTACCTTAATTAATAAATATATTTGTGATTACCAAAGGAATTAAATTGTACAAATATATCCCCATTAATAACATTTTTTATGTTTGGTAACAGTGAGCCCCTGACTGTTGAGAGCCCTTCTGTACCGCACACCCTGCGCACTTTTAGCTACGGGCCTGGCCAGCGTGAAATCAACTGTGTGTTTGTTTTTGTCTTTGTCATCGAGAGCTAAGAGACCGAATTACAGTGAGCCAAAATGGTTATTTGGCGGCAATTATTTTAGCATCTGAAAACATGTGTATTTATGTTTAATTTTTGAGAATATGGATTGAATATTCATATTTATATTATATTTTGTAGAGCAAAATTATAATATCAAAAATAAGTTTTGATAATTATAAATTTTTTGTATATGACTTTACCAATATTGACAAAATTTGTGAATTAAAATAAAAAATTCGGAATACATAAATATGTAATTACTAAATAAAATTATCCTTATAGAACAGAGGAGGTTTTAACATTTTCGCCGCAAGATAACCATTTTTGCCCACTGTACCTGTCTCTAGGCTCTCAACGCCGAAACACAAAATTGACTTCAGGCTGCCAGCGCGCTGGCCGAAGCATTGCCTATTGCCAAACTTCACAAGCACCGCATACATTCATACGCGGGCCGTGCATGCATACACGCACACATGGAAACGATCGTACAGCGCAAAGAAGTACGCACATGCTTATCGTTCCGCTGTCGTTGTGCGACTGAAGCAGTTTTGATGCTTTGCACTGTTTGTACTGAGAGCCGAACAGCGAGCTGACCCGGTCGAGCGTTCAGCCGAAGTCTGCTTCTGTTCTTCTTCTTCTGTGGGGCAGCCGTTTTGAAAAATGACTCTCAAACTGCTTCAGGGCTGTTTGACGTCTCTATGTGTTCATTGCTTAGTGGTTCAATCTTTAGTTCGTTCGTTCGAGTCTTTTGGTCTTTAGTTCGTTCGTCAAAATCTTGTTCTTTCATTGACATCGTACAATTTTGCCATTCTCCGCGCATGTTTGCAACTGTCGATCGTAAAAGTAAATGTTTTAAATAAAAAATAGTTGCATGTGGTATTAAAAATATATTAGGCTTAATTATGTTTAAATTTAAATTAAAAATAAAAATCAAAATTCAAAAACTAACAAAAAAATAGAATATATTATTACTAGAATATTGGCTTCAAGTTAAAAAGGAACTTCATGTTTTTGGTTGATATTAATATGTTGGCTAAGAATATAAATTAAATAATGTAACTATTCAATATTATTATGCAGGAATGTGAGCTTATCGACCTTGTTTGGTTGCAACAAGCTCCTTGGTCTGTTACTATCTATCGGTCTAACGAACGAACTAAGGAACGAACAAAATACTCGAAGACCAAAAGAACAAAAGACCAACGAACTAAAGACCAATGAACTAAAGACCAAAAGACTAATGAACTAAAGACCAAAAGACTAATGAACTAAAGACCAAAAGACCAACGAACTAAAGACCAAAAGATCAATGAACTAAAGACCAAAAGACTAATGAACTAAAATCAGGGATTTAGTTCGTTAGTTCAATTTGAGGAGTTCAAGCGAACTAACTCTGAACTAAACGGCACAACTCTACTTGACAGGTCCGGCAACCCTTTCTTGACTTTCTCCCTTCTCTATTGACGCAGAATTGCAATACGTTTATTCCTTATTTGCTTTCAATTGAAATTGACTTCTGCTCAAGTTTTGAGTTTTCAAACTTATTTCAAGGTAAAAAATGTTGCTCTAGTTTGTAAGTGATTGTTTTTTTAAGTGATTGTATTCGTTGATTTTCTAGTTGCTGTGTAAGTTGTAAAATAAAAAGGCAAATCGTTTCTGTCATACATTGTTGCTGGACGCAGTACATTTAGTTGACTTTTTAAAATGTCTGAATTTAATACCCGTAACGGAGCTTCGATTAATTTCGGCAAAAGAAAGGCCAGTTATGCAGCTGCAGGCGGTCAAAAGTCAAAAAAAACTAAATCCACTAACAATAACAAGAACGCCGCCAAGAACAACAACAACAACGCAGAGCCTCCGCAACCAACACTTGCAAAAGAGACTCACTTGGTGGAGAAGATATTGAAAAAGCGCTATGTGGGCGGGCGGCCTCAGCTGCTATTGAAATGGCGGAACTTTCCCGAAACGGAGAATACCTGGGAGCCCATTGAGAATCTAGGCGGAGAATGCATGGGAATGTTGGCCGACTTTGAAGCCAAAATGTTTGCTGAGCAATGCAAGAATAGGAACAAGGATAAATCGAAACCAAATCAAGATGAGAAATCCATTGGCAAAGCTTCGCACTAAACGTAACAGCAGCCTCGTATGCCTCTCACGGGTTTGACTGGATTCAGGCAAACTGTCACACACGACTTTTCGGTTGATAAACAAGTCTAACAGTCGACCAAGCGCGACGCATGTGCTGCTCTCATTCATCAAACGCAGCATATGTATGCATATCTTTACCGTATATAAAACACATACCAACATATCTACGCCAACATCATGTACTTAGGTAATTAGTAGCGAGTTTTCTTCAGTTTTTTGTTTTTATTTGAAATTAACGCTTTCTGTATTGTTATCATGAGAAATCTGTCAATGACATTGTCCATGACGTATAGTGTATGTAAAATACACCTCGATATGAGCATTATTTCTGGGAAAAGTACAATTAAGATACAACCAACAATTGTAAAAACATGTACAGCTAAATAAAAAAACACGGGTGAAGCATAAAAATAACAACACACTAGCATTGGCCAATTAAAATACTTGCATTTTCACATTATTTCCGCTTTATTCACCTGCAGTTCAGCTCGAAAAACGAGTTTAAAAACTCGATCAAAAAACATACCTGAAGTGGTGCACCTTTTACATACAAACACCCTTAAGAAATGGTAAACAACAAATCAAAGAGCACACATGATTTTTAAACTGCATTTCCTATTGCCAACTACTGATGTGGTGCGGACTATCCTAAGCTTTAAATTCATCGCAGTGCAATTATCAAATATGCTATCGATAGCGAAAACTCTTTGCTTGACAGAAGAGTTGTTGATTTGGAGTTCGTTTCAGGGACTTAGTTCATTAGTTCATTTTTTGATGAACTATAGTTAAATCTTTAGTTCGTTCGTTCGAGTCTTAGTTCGTTATATAGTTCAATCTTTTGGTCTTCGAGTCTTTTAGTTCGTTATATAGTTCAATCACTAAGCAATGAACACATAGAGACGTCAAACAGCCCTGAAGCAGTTTGAGAGTCATTTTTCAAAACGGCTGCCCCACAGAAGAAGAAGAACAGAAGCAGACTTCGGCTGAACGCTCGACCGGGTCAGCTCGCTGTTCGGCTCTCAGTACAAACAGTGAATAGCATCAAAACTGCTTCAGTCGCACAACGACAGCGGAACGATAAGCATGTGCGTACTTCTTTGCGCTGTACGATCGTTACCATGTGTGCGTGTATGCATGCACGGCCCGCGTATGAATGTATGCGGTGCTTGTGAAGTTTGGCAATAGGCAAATGCTTCGGCCAGCGTGCTGGCAGCCTGAAGTCAATTTTGTGTTTCGGCGTCGAGAGCCTAGAGACCGAGGCACAGGGCCGTAGTGAGGGTTTTACGGGCCCCTGTGCAATACTTATCAGGGACTTCTACTTAAATTACCTTAATTAATAAATATATTTGTGATTACCAAAGGAATTAAATTGTACAAATATATCCCCATTAATAACATTTTTATGTTTGGTAACAGTGAGCCCCTGACTGTTGAGAGCCCTTCTGTACCGCACACCCTGCGCACTTTTAGCTACGGGCCTGGCCAGCGTGAAATCAACTGTGTGTTTGTTTTTGTCTTTGTCATCGAGAGCTAAGAGACCGAATTACAGTGAGCCAAAATGGTTATTTGGCGGCAATTATTTTAGCATCTGAAAACATGTGTATTTATGTTTAATTTTTGAGAATATGGATTGAATATTCATATTTATATTATATTTTGTAGAGCAAAATTATAATATCAAAAATAAGTTTTGATAATTATAAATTTTTGTATATGACTTTACCAATATTGACAAAATTTGTGAATTAAAATAAAAAATTCGGAATACATAAATATGTAATTACTAAATAAAATTATCCTTATAGAACAGAGGAGGTTTTAACATTTTCGCCGCAAGATAACCATTTTTGCCCACTGTACCTGTCTCTAGGCTCTCAACGCCGAAACACAAAATTGACTTCAGGCTGCCAGCGCGCTGGCCGAAGCATTTGCCTATTGCCAAACTTCACAAGCACCGCATACATTCATACGCGGGCCGTGCATGCATACACGCACACATGGAAACGATCGTACAGCGCAAAGAAGTACGCACATGCTTATCGTTCCGCTGTCGTTGTGCGACTGAAGCAGTTTTGATGCTTTGCACTGTTTGTACTGAGAGCCGAACAGCGAGCTGACCCGGTCGAGCGTTCAGCCGAAGTCTGCTTCTGTTCTTCTTCTTCTGTGGGGCAGCCGTTTTGAAAAATGACTCTCAAACTGCTTCAGGGCTGTTTGACGTCTCTATGTGTTCATTGCTTAGTGGTTCAATCTTTAGTTCGTTCGTTCGAGTCTTTTGGTCTTTAGTTCGTTCGTCAAAATCTTGTTCTTTCATTGACATCGTACAATTTTGCCATTCTCCGCGCATGTTTGCAACTGTCGATCGTAAAAAGTAAATGTTTTAAATAAAAAATAGTTGCATGTGGTATTAAAAATATATTAGGCTTAATTATGTTTAAATTTAAATTAAAAATAAAAATCAAAATTCAAAAACTAACAAAAAAATAGAATATATTATTACTAGAATATTGGCTTCAAGTAAAAAGGAACTTCATGTTTTTGGTTGATATTAATATGTTGGCTAAGAATATAAATTAAATAATGTAACTATTCAATATTATTATGCAGGAATGTTCTTATCGACCTTGTTTGGTTGCAACGTAAGCTCCTTGGTCTGTTACTATCTATCGGTCTAACGAACTAAACGAACGAAAAAAATACTAAAGAAAAAAAGACCAACGAACTAAAGACCAATGAAATAAAGACCAAAAGACTAATGAACTAAAGACCAAAAGACTAATGAACTAAAGACCAAAAGACCAACGAACTAAAGACCAAGAGATCAATGAACTAAAGACCAAAAGGCTAATGAACTAAAATCAGGGATTTAGTTCGTTAGTCCAATTTAGGAGTTCAAGCGAACTAACTCTGAACTAAACGGCACAACTCTACTTGACAGGTCCGGCAACCCTTTCTTGACTTTCTCCCTTCTCTATTGACGCAGAATTGCAATACGTTTATTCCTTATTTGCTTTCAATTGAAATTGACTTCTGCTCAAGTTTTGAGTTTTCAAACTTATTTCAAGGTAAAAAATGTTGCTCTAGTTTGTAAGTGATTGTTTTTTAAGTGATTGTATTCGTTGATTTTCTAGTTGCTGTGTAAGTTGTAAAATAAAAGGCAAATCGTTTCTGTCATACATTGTTGCTGGACGCAGTACATTTAGTTGACTTTTTAAAATGTCTGAATTTAATACCCGTAACGGAGCTTCGATTAATTTCGGCAAAAGAAAGGCCAGTTATGCAGCTGCAGGCGGTCAAAAGTCAAAAAAAAACTAAATCCACTAACAATAACAAGAACGCCGCCAAGAACAACAACAACAACGCAGAGCCTCCGCAACCAACACTTGCAAAAGAGACTCACTTGGTGGAGAAGATATTGAAAAAGCGCTATGTGGGCGGGCGGCCTCAGCTGCTATTGAAATGGCGGAACTTTCCCGAAACGGAGAATACCTGGGAGCCCATTGAGAATCTAGGCGGAGAATGCATGGGAATGTTGGCCGACTTTGAAGCCAAAATGTTTGCTGAGCAATGCAAGAATAGGAACAAGGATAAATCGAAACCAAATCAAGATGAGAAATCCATTGGCAAAGCTTCGCACTAAACGTAACAGCAGCCTCGTATGCCTCTCACGGGTTTGACTGGATTCAGGCAAACTGTCACACACGACTTTTCGGTTGATAAACAAGTCTAACAGTCGACCAAGCGCGACGCATGTGCTGCTCTCATTCATCAAACGCAGCATATGTATGCATATCTTTACCGTATATAAAACACATACCAACATATCTACGCCAACATCATGTACTTAGGTAATTAGTAGCGAGTTTTCTTCAGTTTTTTGTTTTTTATTTGAAATTAACGCTTTCTGTATTGTTATCATGAGAAATCTGTCAATGACATTGTCCATGACGTATAGTGTATGTAAAATACACCTCGATATGAGCATTATTTCTGGGAAAAGTACAATTAAGATACAACCAACAATTGTAAAAACATGTACAGCTAAATAAAAAAACACGGGTGAAGCATAAAAATAACAACACACTAGCATTGGCCAATTAAAATACTTGCATTTTCACATTATTTCCGCTTTATTCACCTGCAGTTCAGCTCGAAAAACGAGTTTAAAAACTCGATCAAAAAACATACCTGAAGTGGTGCACCTTTTACATACAAACACCCTTAAGAAATGGTAAACAACAAATCAAAGAGCACACATGATTTTTAAACTGCATTTCCTATTGCCAACTACTGATGTGGTGCGGACTATCCTAAGCTTTAAATTCATCGCAGTGCAATTATCAAATATGCTATCGATAGCGAAAACTCTTTGCTTGACAGAAGAGTTGTTGATTTGGAGTTCGTTTCAGGGACTTAGTTCATTAGTTCATTTTTTGATGAACTATAGTTAAATCTTTAGTTCGTTCGTTCGAGTCTTAGTTCGTTATATAGTTCAATCTTTTGGTCTTCGAGTCTTTTAGTTCGTTATATAGTTCAATCACTAAGCAATGAACACATAGAGACGTCAAACAGCCCTGAAGCAGTTTGAGAGTCATTTTTCAAAACGGCTGCCCCACAGAAGAAGAAGAACAGAAGCAGACTTCGGCTGAACGCTCGACCAGGTCAGCTCGCTGTTCGGCTCTCAGTACAAACAGTGAATAGCATCAAAACTGCTTCAGTCGCACAACGACAGCGGAACGATAAGCATGTGCGTACTTCTTTGCGCTGTACGATCGTTACCATGTGTGCGTGTATGCATGCACGGCCCGCGTATGAATGTATGCGGTGCTTGTGAAGTTTGGCAATAGGCAAATGCTTCGGCCAGCGTGCTGGCAGCCTGAAGTCAATTTTGTGTTTCGGCGTCGAGCCTAGAGACCGAGGCACAGGGCCGTAGTGAGGGTTTTACGGGCCCCTGTGCAATACTTATCAGGGACTTCTACTTAAATTACCTTAATTAATAAATATATTTGTGATTACCAAAGGAATTAAATTGTACAAATATATCCCCATTAATAACATTTTTATGTTTGGTAACAGTGAGCCCCTGACTGTTGAGAGCCCTTCTGTACCGCACACCCTGCGCACTTTTAGCTACGGGCCTGGCCAGCGTGAAATCAACTGTGTGTTTGTTTTTGTCTTTGTCATCGAGAGCTAAGAGACCGAATTACAGTGAGCCAAAATGGTTATTTGGCGGCAATTATTTTAGCATCTGAAAACATGTGTATTTATGTTTAATTTTTGAGAATATGGATTGAATATTCATATTTATATTATATTTTGTAGAGCAAAATTATAATATCAAAAATAAGTTTTGATAATTATAAATTTTTTGTATATGACTTTACCAATATTGACAAAATTTGTGAATTAAAATAAAAAATTCGGAATACATAAATATGTAATTACTAAATAAAATTATCCTTATAGAACAGAGGAGGTTTTAACATTTTCGCCGCAAGATAACCATTTTTGCCCACTGTACCTGTCTCTAGGCTCTCAACGCCGAAACACAAAATTGACTTCAGGCTGCCAGCGCGCTGGCCGAAGCATTTGCCTATTGCCAAACTTCACAAGCACCGCATACATTCATACGCGGGCCGTGCATGCATACACGCACACATGGAAACGATCGTACAGCGCAAAGAAGTACGCACATGCTTATCGTTCCGCTGTCGTTGTGCGACTGAAGCAGTTTTGATGCTTTGCACTGTTTGTACTGAGAGCCGAACAGCGAGCTGACCCGGTCGAGCGTTCAGCCGAAGTCTGCTTCTGTTCTTCTTCTTCTGTGGGGCAGCCGTTTTGAAAAATGACTCTCAAACTGCTTCAGGGCTGTTTGACGTCTCTATGTGTTCATTGCTTAGTGGTTCAATCTTTAGTTCGTTCGTTCGAGTCTTTTGGTCTTTAGTTCGTTCGTCAAAATCTTGTTCTTTCATTGACATCGTACAATTTTGCCATTCTCCGCGCATGTTTGCAACTGTCGATCGTAAAAAGTAAATGTTTTAAATAAAAAATAGTTGCATGTGGTATTAAAAATATATTAGGCTTAATTATGTTTAAATTTAAATTAAAAATAAAAATCAAAATTCAAAAACTAACAAAAAAATAGAATATATTATTACTAGAATATTGGCTTCAAGTTAAAAAGGAACTTCATGTTTTTGGTTGATATTAATATGTTGGCTAAGAATATAAATTAAATAATGTAACTATTCAATATTATTATGCAGGAATGTGAGCTTATCGACCTTGTTTGGTTGCAACAAGCTCCTTGGTCTGTTACTATCTATCGGTCTAACGAACGAACAAAATACTCGAAGACCAAAAGAACAAAAGACCAACGAACTAAAGACCAATGAACTAAAGACCAAAAGACTAATGAACTAAAGACCAAAAGACTAATGAACTAAAGACCAAAAGACCAACGAACTAAAGACCAAAAGATCAATGAACTAAAGACCAAAAGACTAATGAACTAAAATCAGGGATTTAGTTCGTTAGTTCAATTTGAGGAGTTCAAGCGAACTAACTCTGAACTAAACGGCACAACTCTACTTGACAGGTCCGGCAACCCTTTCTTGACTTTCTCCCTTCTCTATTGACGCAGAATTGCAATACGTTTATTCCTTATTTGCTTTCAATTGAAATTGACTTCTGCTCAAGTTTTGAGTTTTCAAACTTATTTCAAGGTAAAAAAATGTTGCTCTAGTTTGTAAGTGATTGTTTTTTTAAGTGATTGTATTCGTTGATTTTCTAGTTGCTGTGTAAGTTGTAAAATAAAAAGGCAAATCGTTTCTGTCATACATTGTTGCTGGACGCAGTACATTTAGTTGACTTTTTAAAATGTCTGAATTTAATACCCGTAACGGAGCTTCGATTAATTTCGGCAAAAGAAAGGCCAGTTATGCAGCTGCAGGCGGTCAAAAGTCAAAAAAAAACTAAATCCACTAACAATAACAAGAACGCCGCCAAGAACAACAACAACAACGCAGAGCCTCCGCAACCAACACTTGCAAAAGAGACTCACTTGGTGGAGAAGATATTGAAAAAGCGCTATGTGGGCGGGCGGCCTCAGCTGCTATTGAAATGGCGGAACTTTCCCGAAACGGAGAATACCTGGGAGCCCATTGAGAATCTAGGCGGAGAATGCATGGGAATGTTGGCCGACTTTGAAGCCAAAATGTTTGCTGAGCAATGCAAGAATAGGAACAAGGATAAATCGAAACCAAATCAAGATGAGAAATCCATTGGCAAAGCTTCGCACTAAACGTAACAGCAGCCTCGTATGCCTCTCACGGGTTTGACTGGATTCAGGCAAACTGTCACACACGACTTTTCGGTTGATAAACAAGTCTAACAGTCGACCAAGCGCGACGCATGTGCTGCTCTCATTCATCAAACGCAGCATATGTATGCATATCTTTACCGTATATAAAACACATACCAACATATCTACGCCAACATCATGTACTTAGGTAATTAGTAGCGAGTTTTCTTCAGTTTTTTGTTTTTATTTGAAATTAACGCTTTCTGTATTGTTATCATGAGAAATCTGTCAATGACATTGTCCATGACGTATAGTGTATGTAAAATACACCTCGATATGAGCATTATTTCTGGGAAAAGTACAATTAAGATACAACCAACAATTGTAAAAACATGTACAGCTAAATAAAAAAACACGGGTGAAGCATAAAAATAACAACACACTAGCATTGGCCAATTAAAATACTTGCATTTTCACATTATTTCCGCTTTATTCACCTGCAGTTCAGCTCGAAAAACGAGTTTAAAAACTCGATCAAAAAACATACCTGAAGTGGTGCACCTTTTACATACAAACACCCTTAAGAAATGGTAAACAACAAATCAAAGAGCACACATGATTTTTAAACTGCATTTCCTATTGCCAACTACTGATGTGGTGCGGACTATCCTAAGCTTTAAATTCATCGCAGTGCAATTATCAAATATGCTATCGATAGCGAAAACTCTTTGCTTGACAGAAGAGTTATTGATTTGGAGTTCGTTTCAGGGACTTAGTTCATTAGTTCATTTTTTGATGAACTATAGTTAAATCTTTAGTTCGTTCGTTCGAGTCTTAGTTCGTTATATAGTTCAATCTTTTGGTCTTCGAGTCTTTTAGTTCGTTATATAGTTCAATCACTAAGCAATGAACACATAGAGACGTCAAACAGCCCTGAAGCAGTTTGAGAGTCATTTTTCAAAACGGCTGCCCCACAGAAGAAGAAGAACAGAAGCAGACTTCGGCTGAACGCTCGACCGGGTCAGCTCGCTGTTCGGCTCTCAGTACAAACAGTGAATAGCATCAAAACTGCTTCAGTCGCACAACGACAGCGGAACGATAAGCATGTGCGTACTTCTTTGCGCTGTACGATCGTTACCATGTGTGCGTGTATGCATGCACGGCCCGCGTATGAATGTATGCGGTGCTTGTGAAGTTTGGCAATAGGCAAATGCTTCGGCCAGCGTGCTGGCAGCCTGAAGTCAATTTTGTGTTTCGGCGTCGAGAGCCTAGAGACCGAGGCACAGGGCCGTAGTGAGGGTTTTACGGGCCCCTGTGCAATACTTATCAGGGACTTCTACTTAAATTACCTTAATTAATAAATATATTTGTGATTACCAAAGGAATTAAATTGTACAAATATATCCCCATTAATAACATTTTTTATGTTTGGTAACAGTGAGCCCCTGACTGTTGAGAGCCCTTCTGTACCGCACACCCTGCGCACTTTTAGCTACGGGCCTGGCCAGCGTGAAATCAACTGTGTGTTTGTTTTTGTCTTTGTCATCGAGAGCTAAGAGACCGAATTACAGTGAGCCAAAATGGTTATTTGGCGGCAATTATTTTAGCATCTGAAAACATGTGTATTTATGTTTAATTTTTGAGAATATGGATTGAATATTCATATTTATATTATATTTTGTAGAGCAAAATTATAATATCAAAAATAAGTTTTGATAATTATAAATTTTTTGTATATGACTTTACCAATATTGACAAAATTTGTGAATTAAAATAAAAAATTCGGAATACATAAATATGTAATTACTAAATAAAATTATCCTTATAGAACAGAGGAGGTTTTAACATTTTCGCCGCAAGATAACCATTTTTGCCCACTGTACCTGTCTCTAGGCTCTCAACGCCGAAACACAAAATTGACTTCAGGCTGCCAGCGCGCTGGCCGAAGCATTTGCCTATTGCCAAACTTCACAAGCACCGCATACATTCATACGCGGGCCGTGCATGCATACACGCACACATGGAAACGATCGTACAGCGCAAAGAAGTACGCACATGCTTATCGTTCCGCTGTCGTTGTGCGACTGAAGCAGTTTTGATGCTTTGCACTGTTTGTACTGAGAGCCGAACAGCGAGCTGACCCGGTCGAGCGTTCAGCCGAAGTCTGCTTCTGTTCTTCTTCTTCTGTGGGGCAGCCGTTTTTGAAAAATGACTCTCAAACTGCTTCAGGGCTGTTTGACGTCTCTATGTGTTCATTGCTTAGTGGTTCAATCTTTAGTTCGTTCGTTCGAGTCTTTTGGTCTTTAGTTCGTTCGTCAAAATCTTGTTCTTTCATTGACATCGTACAATTTTGCCATTCTCCGCGCATGTTTGCAACTGTCGATCGTAAAAAGTAAATGTTTTAAATAAAAAATAGTTGCATGTGGTATTAAAAATATATTAGGCTTAATTATGTTTAAATTTAAATTAAAAATAAAAATCAAAATTCAAAAACTAACAAAAAAATACAAACGCTACAGTCAGGAGCTGACTGTATAAGGCCATGGATTATCATAGTATACCGTAGGCAATAGGTATAGGTATGCATTTCTAGCGCGTACCAAATTTCATTACATGTGCTTCTTCTTGATTTTTAATTTGTTTAACTGTAACTTTTCTTTTAGTTTATTAGAATAAAAAAAAAAAAATATAAATAAAATAAGAAATAATTAACAAATGAAATTTCGCACCCGCCTCAACCGGGAGTTGAACACACGCACTCTCGCACAGCCGTCCGCCACTCTAACCACTCAGCCATTGCCTCACTTCTTCGGCCATCGGCAAAGCTACATTGTGAACCAATTCTATTCCCATACAATGCAAATAAAAAGTTTAATAAAATGCTGCGTGTCTGACGCTAGATTTGAACTTCGGTATCTAGCGTAAATTAGGTCTGCTTAATTATTATACATTTGTATATGTTCAAAGTGAGTTTAATTCGTATCATATCTCACTTATTTATAGTCCGATTTTATTGAAATTTTCACATAACGCCCGTGGCAAGGTATTTGTCATGTAAGATATACAACTTTGGTTGTTGAGTTAATATTGTAGGTTTTAAATAGTTATTACCGATTTACATAGCCGGGAAAGGGCGTGTCTAAATTTTAAAAAAACTTTGAGACACTGCAATATATACGTATGTTGTCACAAAATTTGATGACTCTAGCTCTTATAGTTTCTGAGATCCAGGTGTTCATACAGACAGACAGACAGACAGACAGACAGACAGACAGACAGACAGACAGACAGACAGACGGACAGACAGACATGGCTCAATCGACTCGGCTACTGATACTGATTCAGAATATATATAGTTTATGGGGTCGGAGATGCCTCCTTCTGCCTGTTACGCACATTTCCGTTCCGACAAACACAATAGACCATGAATTTTTTTAAAATCCATGGCCTAAAAATAGAATATATTATTACTAGAATATTGGCTTCAAGTTAAAAAGGAACTTCATGTTTTTGGTTGATATTAATATGTTGGCTAAGAATATAAATTAAATAATGTAACTATTCAATATTATTATGCAGGAATGTGAGCTTATCGACCTTGTTTGGTTGCAACAAGCTCCTTGGTCTGTTACTATCTATCGGTCTAACGAACGAACAAAATACTCGAAGACCAAAAGAACAAAAGACCAACGAACTAAAGACCAATGAACTAAAGACCAAAAGACTAATGAACTAAAGACCAAAAGACTAATGAACTAAAGACCAAAAGACCAACGAACTAAAGACCAAAAGATCAATGAACTAAAGACCAAAAGACTAATGAACTAAAATCAGGGATTTAGTTCGTTAGTTCAATTTGAGGAGTTCAAGCGAACTAACTCTGAACTAAACGGCACAACTCTACTTGACAGGTCCGGCAACCCTTTCTTGACTTTCTCCCTTCTCTATTGACGCAGAATTGCAATACGTTTATTCCTTATTTGCTTTCAATTGAAATTGACTTCTGCTCAAGTTTTGAGTTTTCAAACTTATTTCAAGGTAAAAAATGTTGCTCTAGTTTGTAAGTGATTGTTTTTTAAGTGATTGTATTCGTTGATTTTCTAGTTGCTGTGTAAGTTGTAAAATAAAAGGCAAATCGTTTCTGTCATACATTGTTGCTGGACGCAGTACATTTAGTTGACTTTTTAAAATGTCTGAATTTAATACCCGTAACGGAGCTTCGATTAATTTCGGCAAAAGAAAGGCCAGTTATGCAGCTGCAGGCGGTCAAAAGTCAAAAAAAACTAAATCCACTAACAATAACAAGAACGCCGCCAAGAACAACAACAACAACGCAGAGCCTCCGCAACCAACACTTGCAAAAGAGACTCACTTGGTGGAGAAGATATTGAAAAAGCGCTATGTGGGCGGGCGGCCTCAGCTGCTATTGAAATGGCGGAACTTTCCCGAAACGGAGAATACCTGGGAGCCCATTGAGAATCTAGGCGGAGAATGCATGGGAATGTTGGCCGACTTTGAAGCCAAAATGTTTGCTGAGCAATGCAAGAATAGGAACAAGGATAAATCGAAACCAAATCAAGATGAGAAATCCATTGGCAAAGCTTCGCACTAAACGTAACAGCAGCCTCGTATGCCTCTCACGGGTTTGACTGGATTCAGGCAAACTGTCACACACGACTTTTCGGTTGATAAACAAGTCTAACAGTCGACCAAGCGCGACGCATGTGCTGCTCTCATTCATCAAACGCAGCATATGTATGCATATCTTTACCGTATATAAAACACATACCAACATATCTACGCCAACATCATGTACTTAGGTAATTAGTAGCGAGTTTTCTTCAGTTTTTTGTTTTTATTTGAAATTAACGCTTTCTGTATTGTTATCATGAGAAATCTGTCAATGACATTGTCCATGACGTATAGTGTATGTAAAATACACCTCGATATGAGCATTATTTCTGGGAAAAGTACAATTAAGATACAACCAACAATTGTAAAAACATGTACAGCTAAATAAAAAAACACGGGTGAAGCATAAAAATAACAACACACTAGCATTGGCCAATTAAAATACTTGCATTTTCACATTATTTCCGCTTTATTCACCTGCAGTTCAGCTCGAAAAACGAGTTTAAAAACTCGATCAAAAAACATACCTGAAGTGGTGCACCTTTTACATACAAACACCCTTAAGAAATGGTAAACAACAAATCAAAGAGCACACATGATTTTTAAACTGCATTTCCTATTGCCAACTACTGATGTGGTGCGGACTATCCTAAGCTTTAAATTCATCGCAGTGCAATTATCAAATATGCTATCGATAGCGAAAACTCTTTGCTTGACAGAAGAGTTGTTGATTTGGAGTTCGTTTCAGGGACTTAGTTCATTAGTTCATTTTTTGATGAACTATAGTTAAATCTTTAGTTCGTTCGTTCGAGTCTTAGTTCGTTATATAGTTCAATCTTTTGGTCTTCGAGTCTTTTAGTTCGTTATATAGTTCAATCACTAAGCAATGAACACATAGAGACGTCAAACAGCCCTGAAGCAGTTTGAGAGTCATTTTTCAAAACGGCTGCCCCACAGAAGAAGAAGAACAGAAGCAGACTTCGGCTGAACGCTCGACCGGGTCAGCTCGCTGTTCGGCTCTCAGTACAAACAGTGAATAGCATCAAAACTGCTTCAGTCGCACAACGACAGCGGAACGATAAGCATGTGCGTACTTCTTTGCGCTGTACGATCGTTACCATGTGTGCGTGTATGCATGCACGGCCCGCGTATGAATGTATGCGGTGCTTGTGAAGTTTGGCAATAGGCAAATGCTTCGGCCAGCGTGCTGGCAGCCTGAAGTCAATTTTGTGTTTCGGCGTCGAGAGCCTAGAGACCGAGGCACAGGGCCGTAGTGAGGGTTTTACGGGCCCCTGTGCAATACTTATCAGGGACTTCTACTTAAATTACCTTAATTAATAAATATATTTGTGATTACCAAAGGAATTAAATTGTACAAATATATCCCCATTAATAACATTTTTTATGTTTGGTAACAGTGAGCCCCTGACTGTTGAGAGCCCTTCTGTACCGCACACCCTGCGCACTTTTAGCTACGGGCCTGGCCAGCGTGAAATCAACTGTGTGTTTGTTTTTGTCTTTGTCATCGAGAGCTAAGAGACCGAATTACAGTGAGCCAAAATGGTTATTTGGCGGCAATTATTTTAGCATCTGAAAACATGTGTATTTATGTTTAATTTTTGAGAATATGGATTGAATATTCATATTTATATTATATTTTGTAGAGCAAAATTATAATATCAAAAATAAGTTTTGATAATTATAAATTTTTTGTATATGACTTTACCAATATTGACAAAATTTGTGAATTAAAATAAAAAATTCGGAATACATAAATATGTAATTACTAAATAAAATTATCCTTATAGAACAGAGGAGGTTTTAACATTTTCGCCGCAAGATAACCATTTTTGCCCACTGTACCTGTCTCTAGGCTCTCAACGCCGAAACACAAAATTGACTTCAGGCTGCCAGCGCGCTGGCCGAAGCATTGCCTATTGCCAAACTTCACAAGCACCGCATACATTCATACGCGGGCCGTGCATGCATACACGCACACATGGAAACGATCGTACAGCGCAAAGAAGTACGCACATGCTTATCGTTCCGCTGTCGTTGTGCGACTGAAGCAGTTTTGATGCTTTGCACTGTTTGTACTGAGAGCCGAACAGCGAGCTGACCCGGTCGAGCGTTCAGCCGAAGTCTGCTTCTGTTCTTCTTCTTCTGTGGGGCAGCCGTTTTGAAAAATGACTCTCAAACTGCTTCAGGGCTGTTTGACGTCTCTATGTGTTCATTGCTTAGTGGTTCAATCTTTAGTTCGTTCGTTCGAGTCTTTTGGTCTTTAGTTCGTTCGTCAAAATCTTGTTCTTTCATTGACATCGTACAATTTTGCCATTCTCCGCGCATGTTTGCAACTGTCGATCGTAAAAAGTAAATGTTTTAAATAAAAAATAGTTGCATGTGGTATTAAAAATATATTAGGCTTAATTATGTTTAAATTTAAATTAAAAATAAAAATCAAAATTCAAAAACTAACAAAAAAAATAGAATATATTATTACTAGAATATTGGCTTCAAGTTAAAAAGGAACTTCATGTTTTTGGTTGATATTAATATGTTGGCTAAGAATATAAATTAAATAATGTAACTATTCAATATTATTATGCAGGAATGTGAGCTTATCGACCTTGTTTGGTTGCAACAAGCTCCTTGGTCTGTTACTATCTATCGGTCTAACGAACGAACTAAAGAACAAAATACTCGAAGACCAAAAGAACAAAAGACCAACGAACTAAAGACCAATGAACTAAAGACCAAAAGACTAATGAACTAAAGACCAAAAGACTAATGAACTAAAGACCAAAAGACCAACGAACTAAAGACCAAAAGATCAATGAACTAAAGACCAAAAGACTAATGAACTAAAATCAGGGATTTAGTTCGTTAGTTCAATTTGAGGAGTTCAAGCGAACTAACTCTGAACTAAACGGCACAACTCTACTTGACAGGTCCGGCAACCCTTTCTTGACTTTCTCCCTTCTCTATTGACGCAGAATTGCAATACGTTTATTCCTTATTTGCTTTCAATTGAAATTGACTTCTGCTCAAGTTTTGAGTTTTCAAACTTATTTCAAGGTAAAAAATGTTGCTCTAGTTTGTAAGTGATTGTTTTTTTAAGTGATTGTATTCGTTGATTTTCTAGTTGCTGTGTAAGTTGTAAAATAAAAAGGCAAATCGTTTCTGTCATACATTGTTGCTGGACGCAGTACATTTAGTTGACTTTTTAAAATGTCTGAATTTAATACCCGTAACGGAGCTTCGATTAATTTCGGCAAAAGAAAGGCCAGTTATGCAGCTGCAGGCGGTCAAAAGTCAAAAAAAACTAAATCCACTAACAATAACAAGAACGCCGCCAAGAACAACAACAACAACGCAGAGCCTCCGCAACCAACACTTGCAAAAGAGACTCACTTGGTGGAGAAGATATTGAAAAAGCGCTATGTGGGCGGGCGGCCTCAGCTGCTATTGAAATGGCGGAACTTTCCCGAAACGGAGAATACCTGGGAGCCCATTGAGAATCTAGGCGGAGAATGCATGGGAATGTTGGCCGACTTTGAAGCCAAAATGTTTGCTGAGCAATGCAAGAATAGGAACAAGGATAAATCGAAACCAAATCAAGATGAGAAATCCATTGGCAAAGCTTCGCACTAAACGTAACAGCAGCCTCGTATGCCTCTCACGGGTTTGACTGGATTCAGGCAAACTGTCACACACGACTTTTCGGTTGATAAACAAGTCTAACAGTCGACCAAGCGCGACGCATGTGCTGCTCTCATTCATCAAACGCAGCATATGTATGCATATCTTTACCGTATATAAAACACATACCAACATATCTACGCCAACATCATGTACTTAGGTAATTAGTAGCGAGTTTTCTTCAGTTTTTTGTTTTTATTTGAAATTAACGCTTTCTGTATTGTTATCATGAGAAATCTGTCAATGACATTGTCCATGACGTATAGTGTATGTAAAATACACCTCGATATGAGCATTATTTCTGGGAAAAGTACAATTAAGATACAACCAACAATTGTAAAAACATGTACAGCTAAATAAAAAAACACGGGTGAAGCATAAAAATAACAACACACTAGCATTGGCCAATTAAAATACTTGCATTTTCACATTATTTCCGCTTTATTCACCTGCAGTTCAGCTCGAAAAACGAGTTTAAAAACTCGATCAAAAAACATACCTGAAGTGGTGCACCTTTTACATACAAACACCCTTAAGAAATGGTAAACAACAAATCAAAGAGCACACATGATTTTTAAACTGCATTTCCTATTGCCAACTACTGATGTGGTGCGGACTATCCTAAGCTTTAAATTCATCGCAGTGGAATTATCAAATATGCTATCGATAGCGAAAACTCTTTGCTTGACAGAAGAGTTGTTGATTTGGAGTTCGTTTCAGGGACTTAGTTCATTAGTTCATTTTTTTGATGAACTATAGTTAAATCTTTAGTTCGTTCGTTCGAGTCTTAGTTCGTTATATAGTTCAATCTTTTGGTCTTCGAGTCTTTTAGTTCGTTATATAGTTCAATCACTAAGCAATGAACACATAGAGACGTCAAACAGCCCTGAAGCAGTTTGAGAGTCATTTTTCAAAACGGCTGCCCCACAGAAGAAGAAGAACAGAAGCAGACTTCGGCTGAACGCTCGACCGGGTCAGCTCGCTGTTCGGCTCTCAGTACAAACAGTGAATAGCATCAAAACTGCTTCAGTCGCACAACGACAGCGGAACGATAAGCATGTGCGTACTTCTTTGCGCTGTACGATCGTTACCATGTGTGCGTGTATGCATGCACGGCCCGCGTATGAATGTATGCGGTGCTTGTGAAGTTTGGCAATAGGCAAATGCTTCGGCCAGCGTGCTGGCAGCCTGAAGTCAATTTTGTGTTTCGGCGTCGAGAGCCTAGAGACCGAGGCACAGGGCCGTAGTGAGGGTTTTACGGGCCCCTGTGCAATACTTATCAGGGACTTCTACTTAAATTACCTTAATTAATAAATATATTTGTGATTACCAAAGGAATTAAATTGTACAAATATATCCCCATTAATAACATTTTTTATGTTTGGTAACAGTGAGCCCCTGACTGTTGAGAGCCCTTCTGTACCGCACACCCTGCGCACTTTTAGCTACGGGCCTGGCCAGCGTGAAATCAACTGTGTGTTTGTTTTTGTCTTTGTCATCGAGAGCTAAGAGACCGAATTACAGTGAGCCAAAATGGTTATTTGGCGGCAATTATTTTAGCATCTGAAAACATGTGTATTTATGTTTAATTTTTGAGAATATGGATTGAATATTCATATTTATATTATATTTTGTAGAGCAAAATTATAATATCAAAAATAAGTTTTGATAATTATAAATTTTTTGTATATGACTTTACCAATATTGACAAAATTTGTGAATTAAAATAAAAAATTCGGAATACATAAATATGTAATTACTAAATAAAATTATCCTTATAGAACAGAGGAGGTTTTAACATTTTCGCCGCAAGATAACCATTTTTGCCCACTGTACCTGTCTCTAGGCTCTCAACGCCGAAACACAAAATTGACTTCAGGCTGCCAGCGCGCTGGCCGAAGCATTTGCCTATTGCCAAACTTCACAAGCACCGCATACATTCATACGCGGGCCGTGCATGCATACACGCACACATGGAAACGATCGTACAGCGCAAAGAAGTACGCACATGCTTATCGTTCCGCTGTCGTTGTGCGACTGAAGCAGTTTTGATGCTTTGCACTGTTTGTACTGAGAGCCGAACAGTGAGCTGACCCGGTCGAGCGTTCAGCCGAAGTCTGCTTCTGTTCTTCTTCTTCTGTGGGGCAGCCGTTTTGAAAAATGACTCTCAAACTGCTTCAGGGCTGTTTGACGTCTCTATGTGTTCATTGCTTAGTGGTTCAATCTTTAGTTCGTTCGTTCGAGTCTTTTGGTCTTTAGTTCGTTCGTCAAAATCTTGTTCTTTCATTGACATCGTACAATTTTGCCATTCTCCGCGCATGTTTGCAACTGTCGATCGTAAAAAGTAAATGTTTTAAATAAAAAATAGTTGCATGTGGTATTAAAAATATATTAGGCTTAATTATGTTTAAATTTAAATTAAAAATAAAAATCAAAATTCAAAAACTAACAAAAAAATAGAATATATTATTACTAGAATATTGGCTTCAAGTTAAAAAGGAACTTCATGTTTTTGGTTGATATTAATATGTTGGCTAAGAATATAAATTAAATAATGTAACTATTCAATATTATTATGCAGGAATGTGAGCTTATCGACCTTGTTTGGTTGCAACAAGCTCCTTGGTCTGTTACTATCTATCGGTCTAACGAACGAACAAAATACTCGAAGACCAAAAGAACAAAAGACCAACGAACTAAAGACCAATGAACTAAAGACCAAAAGACTAATGAACTAAAGACCAAAAGACTAATGAACTAAAGACCAAAAGACCAACGAACTAAAGACCAAAAGATCAATGAACTAAAGACCAAAAGACTAATGAACTAAAATCAGGGATTTAGTTCGTTAGTTCAATTTGAGGAGTTCAAGCGAACTAACTCTGAACTAAACGGCACAACTCTACTTGACAGGTCCGGCAACCCTTTCTTGACTTTCTCCCTTCTCTATTGACGCAGAATTGCAATACGTTTATTCCTTATTTGCTTTCAATTGAAATTGACTTCTGCTCAAGTTTTGAGTTTTCAAACTTATTTCAAGGTAAAAAATGTTGCTCTAGTTTGTAAGTGATTGTTTTTTTAAGTGATTGTATTCGTTGATTTTCTAGTTGCTGTGTAAGTTGTAAAATAAAAGGCAAATCGTTTCTGTCATACATTGTTGCTGGACGCAGTACATTTAGTTGACTTTTTTAAAATGTCTGAATTTAATACCCGTAACGGAGCTTCGATTAATTTCGGCAAAAGAAAGGCCAGTTATGCAGCTGCAGGCGGTCAAAAGTCAAAAAAAAACTAAATCCACTAACAATAACAAGAACGCCGCCAAGAACAACAACAACAACGCAGAGCCTCCGCAACCAACACTTGCAAAAGAGACTCACTTGGTGGAGAAGATATTGAAAAAGCGCTATGTGGGCGGGCGGCCTCAGCTGCTATTGAAATGGCGGAACTTTCCCGAAACGGAGAATACCTGGGAGCCCATTGAGAATCTAGGCGGAGAATGCATGGGAATGTTGGCCGACTTTGAAGCCAAAATGTTTGCTGAGCAATGCAAGAATAGGAACAAGGATAAATCGAAACCAAATCAAGATGAGAAATCCATTGGCAAAGCTTCGCACTAAACGTAACAGCAGCCTCGTATGCCTCTCACGGGTTTGACTGGATTCAGGCAAACTGTCACACACGACTTTTCGGTTGATAAACAAGTCTAACAGTCGACCAAGCGCGACGCATGTGCTGCTCTCATTCATCAAACGCAGCATATGTATGCATATCTTTACCGTATATAAAACACATACCAACATATCTACGCCAACATCATGTACTTAGGTAATTAGTAGCGAGTTTTCTTCAGTTTTTTGTTTTTATTTGAAATTAACGCTTTCTGTATTGTTATCATGAGAAATCTGTCAATGACATTGTCCATGACGTATAGTGTATGTAAAATACACCTCGATATGAGCATTATTTCTGGGAAAAGTACAATTAAGATACAACCAACAATTGTAAAAACATGTACAGCTAAATAAAAAAAACACGGGTGAAGCATAAAAATAACAACACACTAGCATTGGCCAATTAAAATACTTGCATTTTCACATTATTTCCGCTTTATTCACCTGCAGTTCAGCTCGAAAAACGAGTTTAAAAACTCGATCAAAAAACATACCTGAAGTGGTGCACCTTTTACATACAAACACCCTTAAGAAATGGTAAACAACAAATCAAAGAGCACACATGATTTTTAAACTGCATTTCCTATTGCCAACTACTGATGTGGTGCGGACTATCCTAAGCTTTAAATTCATCGCAGTGCAATTATCAAATATGCTATCGATAGCGAAAACTCTTTGCTTGACAGAAGAGTTGTTGATTTGAGTTCGTTTCAGGGACTTAGTTCATTAGTTCATTTTTTGATGAACTATAGTTAAATCTTTAGTTCGTTCGTTCGAGTCTTAGTTCGTTATATAGTTCAATCTTTTGGTCTTCGAGTCTTTTAGTTCGTTATATAGTTCAATCACTAAGCAATGAACACATAGAGACGTCAAACAGCCCTGAAGCAGTTTGAGAGTCATTTTTCAAAACGGCTGCCCCACAGAAGAAGAAGAACAGAAGCAGACTTCGGCTGAACGCTCGACCGGGTCAGCTCGCTGTTCGGCTCTCAGTACAAACAGTGAATAGCATCAAAACTGCTTCAGTCGCACAACGACAGCGGAACGATAAGCATGTGCGTACTTCTTTGCGCTGTACGATCGTTACCATGTGTGCGTGTATGCATGCACGGCCCGCGTATGAATGTATGCGGTGCTTGTGAAGTTTGGCAATAGGCAAATGCTTCGGCCAGCGTGCTGGCAGCCTGAAGTCAATTTTGTGTTTCGGCGTCGAGAGCCGAGGGACCGGGGCCGGGGGGCGGGGGGGGGGGGTTTACGGGCCCCTGTGCAATACTTATCAGGGACTTCTACTTAAATTACCTTAATTAATAAATATATTTGTGATTACCAAAGGAATTAAATTGTACAAATATATCCCCATTAATAACATTTTTATGTTTGGTAACAGTGAGCCCCTGACTGTTGAGAGCCCTTCTGTACCGCACACCCTGCGCACTTTTAGCTACGGGCCTGGCCAGCGTGAAATCAACTGTGTGTTTGTTTTTGTCTTTGTCATCGAGAGCTAAGAGACCGAATTACAGTGAGCCAAAATGGTTATTTGGCGGCAATTATTTTAGCATCTGAAAACATGTGTATTTATGTTTAATTTTTGAGAATATGGATTGAATATTCATATTTATATTATATTTTGTAGAGCAAAATTATAATATCAAAAATAAGTTTTGATAATTATAAATTTTTTGTATATGACTTTACCAATATTGACAAAATTTGTGAATTAAAATAAAAAATTCGGAATACATAAATATGTAATTACTAAATAAAATTATCCTTATAGAACAGAGGAGGTTTTAACATTTTCGCCGCAAGATAACCATTTTTGCCCACTGTACCTGTCTCTAGGCTCTCAACGCCGAAACACAAAATTGACTTCAGGCTGCCAGCGCGCTGGCCGAAGCATTTGCCTATTGCCAAACTTCACAAGCACCGCATACATTCATACGCGGGCCGTGCATGCATACACGCACACATGGAAACGATCGTACAGCGCAAAGAAGTACGCACATGCTTATCGTTCCGCTGTCGTTGTGCGACTGAAGCAGTTTTGATGCTTTGCACTGTTTGTACTGAGAGCCGAACAGCGAGCTGACCCGGTCGAGCGTTCAGCCGAAGTCTGCTTCTGTTCTTCTTCTTCTGTGGGGCAGCCGTTTTGAAAAATGACTCTCAAACTGCTTCAGGGCTGTTTGACGTCTCTATGTGTTCATTGCTTAGTGGTTCAATCTTTAGTTCGTTCGTTCGAGTCTTTTGGTCTTTAGTTCGTTCGTCAAAATCTTGTTCTTTCATTGACATCGTACAATTTTGCCATTCTCCGCGCATGTTTGCAACTGTCGATCGTAAAAAGTAAATGTTTTAAATAAAAAATAGTTGCATGTGGTATTAAAAATATATTAGGCTTAATTATGTTTAAATTTAAATTAAAAATAAAAATCAAAATTCAAAAACTAACAAAAAAATAGAATATATTATTACTAGAATATTGGCTTCAAGTTAAAAAGGAACTTCATGTTTTTGGTTGATATTAATATGTTGGCTAAGAATATAAATTAAATAATGTAACTATTCAATATTATTATGCAGGAATGTGAGCTTATCGACCTTGTTTGGTTGCAACAAGCTCCTTGGTCTGTTACTATCTATCGGTCTAACGAACTAAGGAACGAACAAAATACTCGAAGACCAAAAGAACAAAAGACCAACGAACTAAAGACCAATGAACTAAAGACCAAAAGACTAATGAACTAAAGACCAAAAGACTAATGAACTAAAGACCAAAAGACCAACGAACTAAAGACCAAAAGATCAATGAACTAAAGACCAAAAGACTAATGAACTAAAATCAGGGATTTAGTTCGTTAGTTCAATTTGAGGAGTTCAAGCGAACTAACTCTGAACTAAACGGCACAACTCTACTTGACAGGTCCGGCAACCCTTTCTTGACTTTCTCCCTTCTCTATTGACGCAGAATTGCAATACGTTTATTCCTTATTTGCTTTCAATTGAAATTGACTTCTGCTCAAGTTTTGAGTTTTCAAACTTATTTCAAGGTAAAAAATGTTGCTCTAGTTTGTAAGTGATTGTTTTTTAAGTGATTGTATTCGTTGATTTTCTAGTTGCTGTGTAAGTTGTAAAATAAAAGGCAAATCGTTTCTGTCATACATTGTTGCTGGACGCAGTACATTTAGTTGACTTTTTAAAATGTCTGAATTTAATACCCGTAACGGAGCTTCGATTAATTTCGGCAAAAGAAAGGCCAGTTATGCAGCTGCAGGCGGTCAAAAGTCAAAAAAAACTAAATCCACTAACAATAACAAGAACGCCGCCAAGAACAACAACAACAACGCAGAGCCTCCGCAACCAACACTTGCAAAAGAGACTCACTTGGTGGAGAAGATATTGAAAAAGCGCTATGTGGGCGGGCGGCCTCAGCTGCTATTGAAATGGCGGAACTTTCCCGAAACGGAGAATACCTGGGAGCCCATTGAGAATCTAGGCGGAGAATGCATGGGAATGTTGGCCGACTTTGAAGCCAAAATGTTTGCTGAGCAATGCAAGAATAGGAACAAGGATAAATCGAAACCAAATCAAGATGAGAAATCCATTGGCAAAGCTTCGCACTAAACGTAACAGCAGCCTCGTATGCCTCTCACGGGTTTGACTGGATTCAGGCAAACTGTCACACACGACTTTTCGGTTGATAAGCAAGTCTAACAGTCGACCAAGCGCGACGCATGTGCTGCTCTCATTCATCAAACGCAGCATATGTATGCATATCTTTACCGTATATAAAACACATACCAACATATCTACGCCAACATCATGTACTTAGGTAATTAGTAGCGAGTTTTCTTCAGTTTTTTGTTTTTATTTGAAATTAACGCTTTCTGTATTGTTATCATGAGAAATCTGTCAATGACATTGTCCATGACGTATAGTGTATGTAAAATACACCTCGATATGAGCATTATTTCTGGGAAAAGTACAATTAAGATACAACCAACAATTGTAAAAACATGTACAGCTAAATAAAAAAACACGGGTGAAGCATAAAAATAACAACACACTAGCATTGGCCAATTAAAATACTTGCATTTTCACATTATTTCCGCTTTATTCACCTGCAGTTCAGCTCGAAAAACGAGTTTAAAAACTCGATCAAAAAAACATACCTGAAGTGGTGCACCTTTTACATACAAACACCCTTAAGAAATGGTAAACAACAAATCAAAAGAGCACACATGATTTTAAACTGCATTTCCTATTGCCAACTACTGATGTGGTGCGGACTATCCTAAGCTTTAAATTCATCGCAGTGCAATTATCAAATATGCTATCGATAGCGAAAACTCTTTGCTTGACAGAAGAGTTGTTGATTTGGGTTCGTTTCAGGGACTTAGTTCATTAGTTCATTTTTTGATGAACTATAGTTAAATCTTTAGTTCGTTCGTTCGAGTCTTAGTTCGTTATATAGTTCAATCTTTTGGTCTTCGAGTCTTTTAGTTCGTTATATAGTTCAATCACTAAGCAATGAACACATAGAGACGTCAAACAGCCCTGAAGCAGTTTGAGAGTCATTTTCAAAACGGCTGCCCCACAGAAGAAGAAGAACAGAAGCAGACTTCGGCTGAACGCTCGACCGGGTCAGCTCGCTGTTCGGCTCTCAGTACAAACAGTGAATACCATCAAAACTGCTTCAGTCGCACAACGACAGCGGAACGATAAGCATGTGCGTACTTCTTTGCGCTGTACGATCGTTACCATGTGTGCTTGTATGCATGCACGGCCCGCGTATGAATGTCATGCGGTGCTTGTGAAGTTTGGCTATAGGCAATGCTTTCGGCCAGCGTGCTGGCAGCCGAAGTAATTTTTGTTTCGGGGCGGCGCAATTGTCTTCCCGCCCCCGCGCATGTTTGCCGGTCGAAGGAAAAAGTTATTTTTTTAAAAAAAAAGAGGTGGGGGTGGTGTTAAAAAATTATTTTTTTTTATTTTTTTTTTTTTTTAAAAAAAAAAAAAAAAAAAAAAAAAAAAAAAAAATACGGAGGGGAGCGGGGAGGGGGGGGGGGGTGGGGTTAGGGGGTGGTTTATGGGAGTGGGGGTGGGGGGGTATTGGTTTTGGTTTTTTTTTTTCGCGTTTCTTTTTTTTTTTTTTTTTTTTTTTTTTTCTTTTAGTTTATTAGAATAAAAAAAAAAAAAATATAAATAAAATAAATTAACAAATGAAATTTCGCACCCGCCTCAACCGGGAGTTGAACACACGCACTCTCGCACAGCCGTCCGCCACTCTAACCACTCAGCCATTGCCTCACTTCTTCGGCCATCGGCAAAGCTACATTGTGAACCAATTCTATTCCCATACAATGCAAATAAAAAAGTTTAATAAAATGCTGCGTGTCTGACGCTAGATTTGAACTTCGGTATCTAGCGTAAATGGTCTGCTTAATTATTATACATTTGTATATGTTCAAAGTGAGTTTAATTCGTATCATATCTCACTTATTTATAGTCCGATTTTATTGAAATTTTCACATAACGCCCGTGGCAAGGTATTTGTCATGTAAGATATACAACTTTGGTTGTTGAGTTAATATTGTAGGTTTTAAATAGTTATTACCGATTTACATAGCCGGGAAAGGGCGTGTCTAAATTTTAAAAAAACTTTGAGACACTGCAATATATACGTATGTTGTCACAAAATTTGATGACTCTAGCTCTTATAGTTTCTGAGATCCAGGTGTTCATACAGACAGACAACAGACAGACAGACAGACAGACAGACAGACAGACGGACAGACAGACATGGCTCAATCGACTCGGCTACTGATACTGATTCAGAATATATATAGTTTATGGGGTCGGAGATGCCTCCTTCTGCCTGTTACGCACATTTCCGTTCCGACAAACACAATAGACCATGAATTTTTTTTAAAATCCATGGCCTAAAAATAGAATATATTATTACTAGAATATTGGCTTCAAGTTAAAAAGGAACTTCATGTTTTTGGTTGATATTAATATGTTGGCTAAGAATATAAATTAAATAATGTAACTATTCAATATTATTATGCAGGAATGTGAGCTTATCGACCTTGTTTGGTTGCAACAAGCTCCTTGGTCTGTTACTATCTATCGGTCTAACAACGAACTAGAACGAACAAAATACTCGAAGACCAAAAGAACAAAAGACCAACGAACTAAAGACCAATGAACTAAAGACCAAAAGACTAATGAACTAAAGACCAAAAAGACTAATGAACTAAAGACCAAAAGACCAACGAACTAAAGACCAAAAGATCAATGAACTAAAGCCAAAAGATAATGAACTACCAAAGCTAATGACTAAAATCAGGGATTTAGTTCGTTAGTTCAATTTGAGGAGTTCAAGCGAACTAACTCTGAACTAAACGGCACAACTCTACTTGACAGGTCCGGCAACCCTTTCTTGACTTTCTCCCTTCTCTATTGACGCAGAATTGCAATACGTTTATTCCTTATTTGCTTTCAATTGAAATTGACTTCTGCTCAAGTTTTGAGTTTTCAAACTTATTTCAAGGTAAAAAATGTTGCTCTAGTTTGTAAGTGATTGTTTTTTTAAGTGATTGTATTCGTTGATTTTCTAGTTGCTGTGTAAGTTGTAAAATAAAAAGGCAAATCGTTTCTGTCATACATTGTTGCTGGACGCAGTACATTTAGTTGACTTTTTAAAATGTCTGAATTTAATACCCGTAACGGAGCTTCGATTAATTTCGGCAAAAGAAAGGCCAGTTATGCAGCTGCAGGCGGTCAAAAGTCAAAAAAAACTAAATCCACTAACAATAACAAGAACGCCGCCAAGAACAACAACAACGCAGAGCCTCCGCAACCAACACTTGCAAAAGAGACTCACTTGGTGGAGAAGATATTGAAAAAGCGCTATGTGGGCGGGCGGCCTCAGCTGCTATTGAAATGGCGGAACTTTCCCGAAACGGAGAATACCTGGGAGCCCATTGAGAATCTAGGCGGAGAATGCATGGGAATGTTGGCCGACTTTGAAGCCAAAATGTTTGCTGAGCAATGCAAGAATAGGAACAAGGATAAATCGAAACCAAATCAAGATGAGAAATCCATTGGCAAAGCTTCGCACTAAACGTAACAGCAGCCTCGTATGCCTCTCACGGGTTTGACTGGATTCAGGCAAACTGTCACACACGACTTTTCGGTTGATAAGCAAGTCTAACAGTCGACCAAGCGCGACGCATGTGCTGCTCTCATTCATCAAACGCAGCATATGTATGCATATCTTTACCGTATATAAAACACATACCAACATATCTACGCCAACATCATGTACTTAGGTAATTAGTAGCGAGTTTTCTTCAGTTTTTTTGTTTTTATTTGAAATTAACGCTTTCTGTATTGTTATCATGAGAAATCTGTCAATGACATTGTCCATGACGTATAGTGTATGTAAAATACACCTCGATATGAGCATTATTTCTGGGAAAAGTACAATTAAGATACAACCAACAATTGTAAAAACATGTACAGCTAAATAAAAAAACACGGGTGAAGCATAAAAATAACAACACACTAGCATTGGCCAATTAAAATACTTGCATTTTCACATTATTTCCGCTTTATTCACCTGCAGTTCAGCTCGAAAAACGAGTTTAAAAACTCGATCAAAAAACATACCTGAAGTGGTGCACCTTTTTACATACAAACACCCTTAAGAAATGGTAAACAACAAATCAAAAGAGCACACATGATTTTAAACTGCATTTCCTATTGCCAACTACTGATGTGGTGCGGACTATCCTAAGCTTTAAATTCATCGCAGTGCAATTATCAAATATGCTATCGATAGCGAAAACTCTTTGCTTGACAGAAGAGTTGTTGATTTGGGTTCGTTTCAGGGACTTAGTTCATTAGTTCATTTTTTGATGAACTATAGTTAAATCTTTAGTTCGTTCGTTCGAGTCTTAGTTCGTTATATAGTTCAATCTTTTGGTCTTCGAGTCTTTTAGTTCGTTATATAGTTCAATCAAAAGCGTTGAACACATTGAGAGGCAGGCGGCCCCGAAGCGGGTTGGGGGTCCCCCGAAGGGGGGCCCCCAGAGGAGAGGAAGGGGGGAGGGCGCGGCCGGGGGGCCGGCGGGGGGGCCCCCCGGTCGGCCGCCCGGGCAAAAACGGGGAGGGGCAAACGCCCCCGGGGGCCGGGGGGGGGGGGGGGAAAGGGGGGGGGCCTGCGCTGTGCGGGCGGTCCGGGGGCGGGGAAGGGGGGCCGCGCGTGGGAAGGGGGGGGGGGGGGGGGGGGGGGGGGGGGGGGCATCGTACAATTTGCCATTCTCCGCGCATGTTTGCAACTGTCGATCGTAAAAAGTAAATGTTTTAAATAAAAAAAGTTGCATGTGGTATTAAAAATATATTAGGCTTAATTATGTTTAAATTTAAATTAAAAATAAAAATCAAAATACAAACACAAAAAAAATACAAACGCTACAGTCAGGGAGCTTGACTGTATAAGGCCAAGGATTATCATAGTATACCGTAGGCAATAGGTATAGGTATGCATTTCTAGCGCGTACCAAATTTCATTACATGTGCTTCTTCTTGATTTTAATTTGTTTAACTGTAACTTTTCTTTTAGTTTATTAGAATAAAAAAAAAAATATAAATAAAATAAGAAATAATTAACAAATGAAATTTCGCACCCGCCTCAACCGGGAGTTGAACACACGCACTCTCGCACAGCCGTCCGCCACTCTAACCACTCAGCCATTGCCTCACTTCTTCGGCCATCGGCAAAGCTACATTGTGAACCAATTCTATTCCCATACAATGCAAATAAAAAGTTTAATAAAATGCTGCGTGTCTGACGCTAGATTTGAACTTCGGTATCTAGCGTAAATTAGGTCTGCTTAATTATTATACATTTGTATATGTTCAAAGTGAGTTTAATTCGTATCATATCTCACTTATTTATAGTCCGATTTTATTGAAATTTTCACATAACGCCCGTGGCAAGGTATTTGTCATGTAAGATATACAACTTTGGTTGTTGAGTTAATATTGTAGGTTTTAAATAGTTATTACCGATTTACATAGCCGGGAAAGGGCGTGTCTAAATTTTAAAAAAACTTTGAGACACTGCAATATATACGTATGTTGTCACAAAATTTGATGACTCTAGCTCTTATAGTTTCTGAGATCCAGGTGTTCATACAGACAGACAGACAGACAGACAGACAGACAGACAGACAGACAGACAGACAGACGGACAGACAGACATGGCTCAATCGACTCGGCTACTGATACTGATTCAGAATATATATAGTTTATGGGGTCGGAGATGCCTCCTTCTGCCTGTTACGCACATTTCCGTTCCGACAAACACAATAGACCATGAATTTTTTTAAAATCCATGGCCTAAAAATAGAATATATTATTACTAGAATATTGGCTTCAAGTTAAAAAGGAACTTCATGTTTTTGGTTGATATTAATATGTTGGCTAAGAATATAAATTAAATAATGTAACTATTCAATATTATTATGCAGGAATGTGAGCTTATCGACCTTGTTTGGTTGCAACAAGCTCCTTGGTCTGTTACTATCTATCGGTCTAACGAACGAACAAAATACTCGAAGACCAAAAGAACAAAAGACCAACGAACTAAAGACCAATGAACTAAAGACCAAAAGACTAATGAACTAAAGACCAAAAGACTAATGAACTAAAGACCAAAAGACCAACGAACTAAAGACCAAAAGATCAATGAACTAAAGACCAAAAGACTAATGAACTAAAATCAGGGATTTAGTTCGTTAGTTCAATTTGAGGAGTTCAAGCGAACTAACTCTGAACTAAACGGCACAACTCTACTTGACAGGTCCGGCAACCCTTTCTTAACTTTCTCCCTTCTAGTATTGA